>CAJHQQ010001006.1:0-123650 GCA_905132885.1 Moricandia moricandioides | reverse complement strand
TTAGTAGACGACTTAAATATAAGTCGTCCAGAAGGAAGACTTTCCAGACGACTTAATTATAAGTCGTATACTAAGTCGTCCAGTTTGGAAGACTTTCCAGACGACTTAATTATAGCAGACGGGCTTTTTGATTTTTTGGCGGGCTTTTCTAATACTACGAAATTTTGGCAGGATTTTCGAGGGAAAAAGATGAGTCCCACTCTCATCTCTTGTCATTCACTCTCATCCACATATCTCTCATCTCTCAACTTTCTCTATCATCATTTCTCTCCACAAAACCTTTCAATTCCGAAATGGATCCATGGGTGGAGAAACAAGAAAAGAGTGAGATGAAGAAAATGAAGAAACACTACGACATGCTTGGGTACATTGCCGACGCTCAGTATGGAGTTCCAACGGGTTGCCCATGTGGGGGACGAATCGTCGATGAGGTATCTACTAATCCAAAAGATAAAGGATTTCTGCCCTGGAAAAATGTATTTCACTTGCAGCTCGTTTAAGGTAATTTTTCTTTTTTTTCTCTTAATTGTTTAAAATTAAAAATCGAGATTGGGAAACTGAGTGAAACTATGTCAATCCCGTAGGATGATGGGCTCCATTTCCATCAACCTTGGGTTATCGGAGTTCAAGAAGAGGTTCGTCGCTTAAGAAGGAGGTGGACGAGATGGCTGCAGAGATTGCTCAGCTAAAGAAGCTTATTACCGTGGATGAGATTGCTAGGCTAAAGAAACTTGTTCCCGAGATCTTGCGGGTTGTCTTTGATTTTCGGTTAATTGAAGGCTCAAGAAGAAGCTTGTTTTGTTAAGACTTATATCTCTGTGACATGTTGTGTTAAGACTATGTTTCGATGAAATTTATGCTTGTTTTTCAAGTTTCACTAGTTTTTCGTAGTTATTCTAGGCTCAAAGAAAGACAACAAAAGACAAACAAAAATCACATAAGTTTTAATACACAAAAAAAAGCAACATAAGTTTTAGTACTCGTTTTAGTACACACCAGCTTCATCATTATCACCAACATCTTCAAACCATTCACCAGCTTCTTCCCTTTTCTCTGAAACCGTTTCCACCTTGCTGCGGCTTGATACACAAAGACATACTCTATGCGTTTTGAGTATCTCGAGCAAGTTTCGAACTTTTCTATCACTTGTAACATGAATGGGAGGACTGCCTGGAGCCATCATCATTTCTGCTGGTAATGAGTAGCTAATCTCCACAGTCACTGTTCTCATGTCCAGGTTATAATCTTCTTGAGCCATTGCAACAAGTTCAGCATGTGTTGAATCTTCATTCAATAAAAACAATATTGCTCCTTTGAGATCATCAACCACAAAATCCCAACGGCAATCTTTCAACAACCATTCTCCATACACTGCATGTAACTGACGAATCATCTGCAAATATTCAAAATAAAACACATTAGTAAACATAGAGAAAATGAAGAAGTTCACTAAACATTGCCACAGACGACATAGAAGTAAGTCGTCCAGAAGACTTAAAGGTAAGTCGTCTAAAGAGGTCACTTTTGCAATTGAAAATTAAATGGGATGACTTAATTCTAAGTCGTCCGGCTTTGTTTGTTAAAAAAAACTCCAGATGACTTATATATAAGTTGACTACGAAAAATGGGCTAGTTTTGCATTTGACCGAATTGTGTCAGATCTTTGACTATTGCTGGACGACTTATAATTCAGTCGTCTCTGGGAAAGTTAAAATTTCAATATTTTATTCAAACTAGACGACTTAAACGTAAGTCGTCCTAGGTTAGTTTTGTAATTGAAAAATAAAACTTGAAATTTAACTTTCTCTAGACGACTTAATTGAAAGTCGTCCAGCCAGACGACTTAATTTAAGGTCGTCCGGGTTAAGCAAGGTTTGACCAGAAAACTTGGGAAAATTTCTGGACGACTTTGCTTTCCCGGACGACTTTAAATTAAGTCTTCTGGCTTGACGACTTTCAATTATGTCGTCTGGTAAAAGTTAAATTTCAAGTTTTATTTTTCAATTACAAAACTAACCTAAGACGACTTAGACGTAAGTCGTCTAGTTTAATAAAATATTGAAATTTTAACTTTCCCAGAGACGACTGAATTTTAAGTCGTCCAGAAATAGTCAAAGATCTGACACGATTAGGTCAAATGCAAAACTAGCCCTTTTTCGTAGACAACTTATATATAAGTCGTCTAGAGTTTTTTTTTAACAAACAAAGCCGGACGACTTAGATTAAGTCTTTCGTTTTGACCAGAAGACTTATCAGTAAGTCTTCTACATACAGATGACTTACGAGTAAGTCTTCTACGCGAACAAATCTTGAAAAAAATTCAAATTCGGACCTTAAACTAGGTGAGATGACTTCGTTTGCACACAGGGTCTTCTCCAACCACCCAGAACCTCAAACGAAAGCAACCGTAAATCAAAATGAAAGAAATATGGCTCTGTCAACCATAAAATATTTTGAATCAAAAGCTTGAGTTTTTTTGATGAATATGGAGAGAAAGTGAAAGAAATGTTGTTTTTAGTTCATAACAGGTAGTACAAGGTTGTTGAACTATTCATTAAAGGGCATTAAAAGCTCCAAACAGGTAGTACAAGGTTGTTGAACTATTCATGGTAGTGGCAATATTGTAAATACTTGAAGATGATGAGGTTGAGACAGTAAAGAAGCCATTTTCGAAAAACCAGAAAAAAAAGAGTTAATGGCATTTTCGTAGATAAAATGCAGGTGTGGGGTGAAAATCTCAAAAAAAAAATGAGTCAAAAGAAAATGTTAGTTTTGTGTTTGACTCCAAGTTTTGAGTTACTTTTGCAAAAATGCCTTAATTTTTTCACACATATTAAGAAAAATTTAATATTTAACAATTAATGCACTAATTTTTTTATAACAATTTTCCATAAAATTTAACCAATAGCAATTCAATAAATCAAAAATTGTCAATTAATGTTTCTTGGAAGTTTAAATTCATTAATAAAAATATATACTCGCTCCGTTTCATATTAAGTGTCGTTTTAGTGAAATTTTTTTGTTACCAAATAAGTGTCGTTTTCGACTTTCGATGCAAAATTTATTAATTTTATGCTGCAATTTATTTTTCTATTGGTTGAAATATGGTTAGGTGTATAGGTAATTGTGTTTTTATATAGAAAATATGCAAAATTAATTGTTTTCTTAATCCGTGTGCACAAACCTAAAAGTGACACTTATAATGAAACAGAGGGAGTAGAAAATTGAAAATATTGATCTTTTAGAAACAAGGAAAAAGTGCTAGAATATACATTATTTAGAAACAGAGTGAGTATATTATTTGAGAAACATTAAAACTTTTCATTTATGACACATGTCATCACGAGAATAATTTTCAGAATCTTTAAAAAATAAGTTAGTTCATCTGAACATATAATATACTTTTCATTAAAGTAATCATAGAATTAATTATTAATGTAAAAATAATTATCTTTCTTTCTTTAAGTAAAAGAAACAAAATTACCTAATATTATCAAAACATATATGATAATTATTAATTTTATATAACAAAAAATGATAATAATTTAGGGGAAATTTATACATCCCCTATCATTTTTGTTTACTTTTATATTATTAAAATAAATAAAATAATCACATTAACCATATAATAAAATTTATATTTTTCTGTATATGTTATATTTTTAAACTTTTTAAAACGATTATAAAATAATAAAAACTGTTAAAATCCCACTTAATTTTTTTGTGATCATTGGTTTAATTTTTCTTATAACAAGATATTAAAAATTGAAAAATTTGTTATCAATGATTTATAAAATTTTCTATAAAAATACAAATGATCATAAAAGCATATGAATAGGTAATTTTCTTTAAGAAATAATCATATTAAAAATACTCTACATCTATGTTAATATCATTTAAATTTAATTATGTATCATATAAAATAGATAAAAATGATTGTTTTCATTTATATGTTCGTATCGATTTAATTATATATGTAACAATTACTGATCTCTGAGTTATTTAATATTATTTTCTGTTATTCTTAATATTTAAAATAACGTAAATAAACAATAGCATATAAAAATACTTGCACATAAAACACTCATTCCGTGCAAAAGGCAGATCTTAACCTAGTTTCCAAGTGAAACCCATACATAATTATACCAAATGTGGCCAGTCCATATTATAGAGGTCGAAACCATTTTTAAACCAGGCTGCAAGAAAGGCTATCAAACTTAAGAAACACTAGATGTGTTTGGTCAAATGAAGCATAATGAACATAAAGATTTTATATTATTTTTCTTTTCAAAGTCAATGGTAACGCTCAAATCATAAAAACCAAATATTTTGTTTCATTGATATTGATGGAGCAATGGAGCAGTGTGTTGTGTGGACCTTCTCTGTCTGCCTGAAGGTCACAGCTAATGATGTTTACCTCATTATATCTTTTAGCTTATGATGTCAATATCTATGGGTATTGACCATATCTCTCTCCAACTTCAAACATGTCTTAGATAAGTCTAAGGAATCATTATATGCATCAGAAGTCAAAACCTGATATTGCTCGGTTGTTGTTAAAGGCAGCAATCGCATACTGAAATGCTGTTTTAAGCAGTTGTAGCTGTTTGTGTTTGTTAAGTTACCATGGATTTCTAACTTAAAAATAATTGGAGTGGTGCATTTATCTTATATATTGTTAAAAAAAAAATTCAATTATCGATGTGGACATTTGTCCCTAATACATCCCCTTGAGACGATGGTTCTTTGAGCATCAATCTCGGAATATTCGGGTAAGGATCAATGGACCAATTTTAGGTTGGATCAAAAATGGATCGGGTTAGATTGTTTGGATCGGATTCTCATACCATGTTAAGTTAGATAAAATTATTTAAAATCAATTGTAGATAAATGAATTGGTTCATCTATTTTATATATTGTTAAAAATATCATGCAACCACCTATGTTGACATTTGTCCGTAATAGTGTTCTCCATCTTGGTTTCGAATCTTATGAACTGCATGAGTCACATCACAAAACCAACTAGCTTAATACAGTCACATCGCAAAAACCAACTAGCTTAATACATTATTAATTCATAAGACAAGTTGTTAATAGACCTTTTAAACTAATTCATCATCATTACAAAACCAAAAATAAATTGAAAACAGTACAAACTCTACCCCGCCACTTCCAAAACATATGATTACAACCAGATTAATAAGCATAAAGGATCTAACTCTTCAAGAAATTCCTTCTATTAATTATAACCCTAAAGGAAACATTTAACATAGTCAAATTCTTGGCTTCTCCATCTTGGAATCCTTATTAGCTCCATCTTCTAGATCCTCCAAGCTATTAACCTCGGCCCTATGATGTGTCGCGGATGGACCAAACGAATACCATCTTGACCAAAAGAGATAGTTAAAGAAGTTGATGAAACTCAATGTGGCTAAGAGCCAGTAAAAGAGATCTAATCTATCTTTGTTTAAGTCGTTATCGCCTAGCCAACCTTCTCTAGTCCCGGATCCATTACTAGACGTAACTTTATTCACGGTCGAGACAAGAACAGAGCTAAGGTAGAACCCGAAAGAGTAAGAACAGTAAGTCATTGCTGTGAGAAAAGACTGCATACTCTGTGAAGACTGTTTGTAAAAAAACTCCACCAAACCAACGGCTGTAAACATCTCTGATAAACCGAATATCAGAAACTGTGGTGCGATCCAGAAGATCGAGAGCGTTACATTCTGTTCCAAGAACGATTCGCGTCTCTTCTTTTCCACTAAAGCAGCTGCAACCATCGAGAAAGTTGCTAAGAACAGTCCAGTGCCAATTCTCTGAAGAGGAGAGATTCCGGAATCATTTCCAGTGAGTTTTCTAGTGAGTGGAACGAAGAACGTTTCATAGAGAGGAACGACGAAGATGAGTATGATGTAAGGGATGGCTTGAAGTGAAGCTGGTGGGATTTGGAATGTTTTTGTGATGTGTGTGTCCATGGAGCTTCCTTGCTGAACAGAGAAAGTTTGGAGCTGAGCTAAGATGGTGTTGAAGATGATGGTGCACGCGAAAATCGGTATTACTGATAACAGAATCTTGACTTGATGGACTTGTTCGATTGTGCATAATCTCCATGGACTCTCCACTGCTTTGCCTTGCGTCTTGATGCAAGCCTTGTCAAGAAACCTGCACGTTTGCGGTTAATAGTTGTTTAGTTAGTTAATTTTTGGCGGTAATGGTGAAGACAATAAAAGACAAAGTACCTAAACTTATTACTATGGAGGAAAGGTTTGACACCAATGAGATCAGTTGAAGGTTGATGAAGCCTGTTAGGGTTTGAAGGGCAAATCTGTTTTCGCTTAGTGATTGCGGCTACGAAGACCTGATCAATCAAAAAAAACAAAAAAAAAATTGAAGTCATAATGAAACTCTTACACATGACTCAAAATATATCAAATACCAATGTTCTCGGTTTATATGTTCAAACAAAATATTACGTTCCATAAGTTTACCAAACCAATAAAAGTTGTTCTAGGAAAACTCTGTATCTGACGTTTGGCGTTTGCAATTATCAAAATAATTCAGTTTAAAACTATAGAAGTTATGAGTTCCATTTGAAGAAAAAGTACATTTAAAACAGAAACACAAACAAGCGAACTACCTGAGCAATTGGTGTGAAGATGCTACCACGAGGCGGTTTATTCCTATAAAAGTTAGTCCCAGCAGCAAGACTGATCATCCCAGCGGCCATAACAACCGCCGAGACACCAAAACCGATGTCCATTCCAGAATGTGTTTGCACCCAAACTAAGAGTGTGAGTGCAATAAGCTGACCCATTGAGAAGGCGAAGTAAGCCGCATTAAAGAAACTTGATAACTTCCTTAAATCCTTTCTTTCAAACTGGTCCGCACCGTGAGAGATGATGTTCGGTTTGAGACAGCCGCTCCCTAAGGCCACCAAACAGAGTGCTGCGTAGAGTGTAGCTGCCTTGTAACCATTTGCCTCTAAGCAATGTGTTGTGGTGTTCTTCATGTTGCATTCTGGTGGTCTTAGCTGGGGAAGATGAGCTTGGACTGACAATAATATGAACCCCTGTTTCATTAATATACATGTGTTTCTTTTTTAGAATTTACTTTTAAATTTGTCAAACAATATACAAATATGACTATCTTTTGTAGTTAAAATATTAGAAAGTTACATCCATACTGTGTATAGTCGAGTAAAAACATGCTTTTAACCTGACCAGTAATGTTACTGGAGTTTTCATGTCGCCTAAGATGTATAAGCCGTAAATTTTGTTACTAAACTATTCTGTGACATTATTTTTGGACGTCACTATTGTGTGCTAAATACTTATAACATATAATATAACGTAATAAGTTAAAATCATATTATATAAACCATTTGCTTTTCCAAAGAACCGAAAGTTTCAACAAGTTAATTCACTTTACGTTAAAGTTTTGGACTTTTGTCTCAATATCCTTCTAACAGCACGTTTTTAATGACAAGTTACTAGTTAGAGAAGAAAGTGATGTAGAATATTCAATAGCATCTCTTAAAGAAAATAATGAGAAAGGAAAAGAGAGCTAGAGAAGGAGAGAACATACCGATATTTCTATGACGCCGAAGACGAGCATGGTGCGAAAGCTTCCAAGGTATGAATCAGAGAGGAAGCCACCAAGAAGCGAGAGGAGAAATACCGTTCCTATGAAGTTAGTCACCAGGTTTGCGGCTTTGGACAAAGGGAAATGCATCTCATTGAAAACGTATGTGATCAAGTTGTTCCCTACAGCCGCAATCGCCATCATCTCAAAGGCCTGTAGGCCTGAGCATATACAGACAACCAACCAATCAATTTAAGGTAACATGGCTTCAAAATGCTTAACATGGACCGAGCCGACCGTACGCAACATGCTCTAGTCGATACGAGTATATACATAAGTTAATATTGAGGAGAGCAGGAGAAGGATACCTAGAACAAATAGAGCAGCTCTTGTACCACCATGCTTGTCTTGCCTGCATGGTCGACCTCGAAAATCAACGCAAAGATCGTCTGATAATTCCTCGGACGTGTGCAGTCCTCTTTTAGCTTCTTCTGATAAATCATGAACATCCATGGCTCTTTCTATTTCTCTTGTATTATAGCAACAGAAGGAAGATAAAAGTTTTGCTTATAAGAAGTTTGCACAAAACTAAACAAAAGAGGTGGGGAGAGGAGGTACTTATAATGTCTTGTTCATTCATTACTCCTCTTTTTATTTAGAAGTCATGAGAGAGAGAGAGAGAGAGAGAGAGAGAGAGAGAGAGAGAGAGAGAGAGAGAGAGAGAGAGAGAGAGAGAGAGAGAGAGAGAGAAGAGAGAGAGAGAGAGAGAGAGAGAGAGAGAGAGAGAGAGAGAGAGAGAGAGAGAGAGAGAGAGAGAGAGAGAGTAGAAAATATTATCCAGTCACAAACCTTCTCATTTATATTTTATATTTTATGATTTTTAGTGTAAATTCTTAAATAATTTTTTTAAAATAAATCTGTAGCAGAAAATGTAGTATCCGTGTAACTACATAAGAGATATTAGATCACTTCCAATGGAAGTGTCAAATTTTCCTAGGTTCTCAATATATATATATATATATATATATATATATATATATATATTAATATTTAATTTTACAATTTTTAACTTTACGGGAAACCCAATCAAAGTATATTTGTAGAAAATTTTTAAGTTTGGTTTCCTGTAAAATTAAGAACCTCACAAGTAAATATAAATATAAATATATACATACACATATATGTATTTTGAGAATTCGAAGCTAGAAATACCAATTGGGGGTGCTCTTAAAATTAATATGAGAAATTGCTAAGAATACCTCAAGTTAAGTATCACTTTTCAAAAATACTCTCAGTCAAAAATATATTAACATTTAGGTTTACACTTTAGTGATTATTGTTTAAAGTTCAGTGTTAAATGGATGATGTTGAGTTTTTAAATGTTTTATAAATATTTTGAAAACATAGTTTAGTCTATTTTCATCATACTTTTAGGGTATTTTTGAAAATAATTATTCATTATTGTTAAATTTGAAAATTGATATCAAACTTGTGGTAGAACTAAATTTTTTACAATTAATATACATCTACTAAATTGAAATTATAAGATAGTCAACAAAATAAAAGGTTGACAAATGGATGAGCATTTATATTTCCAAACAAAAATTAGCTTCAACTTATGTTTTATCTATTTAAATCAATCAAAATACTACTACTAAAATATATTATAATTAATAACATTTTTTATTCATAATTGTTTTGATTATTAAAACTAGGTATTGGTATGATCGGATAATATTACATGATCATTAAGTTTCCTAAACATCTTTGTGTGTTAGGGTAGTGGAAAAAATGGACCCACTCTCCAATATGTTTAAAATGCATCATCATCATCATTACAAGAAAATTCATTTCAATGTCAATAATTTGTGGCTCTGGGGCATAAACTATTGTATACTACAATGTTGTCTTGACATTTAGGACTGGTCGATATATAGTTGCGATTTGATCATGATGACAATCTTTGACGAATTTTGCCTTCCATAAGGATGATTAATTAACTTGACAATAAATAAAAGCGATCATGTTTACAAAATCATTTTATAAATCATTTGTGAGAAGAATATTACATGATTTAGCATTTTACCAAAAAAAAATTACATGATTTTCCAGGTTTATTAATTAATTATAGATTAAATGCGTATATATATATACAGTAGACTGGAAAGTGACAGATGTTCATAAAAAATGTGTAGAGGATGCAGGATTCATAAAATATTGGTGACCAACATTGAAACAAATTTGAAGGTATTTTTTTGCATCACATGCGGTCCAGTCCATGTTAACTATTTTGAAGCCATGTTATCTAAAGCTGGGCACGGAAAGAATATCTAAAAAAATTTCACTATTCACAATCTATTTTTATACTGTAAAAATACTTAGTTTTTTATTCGCTTATTCATAAGATTTTTAAGTATTCAAAAGTTTGAATACATGTAATTATTTCAATTATTCGAGGATTATTCGATCTGTTTTGTAAAAGATAGTTTTAAATAATTATCACATAATATTAGAAATTAGATAAATGTATTATCAAAATATTACAACATACCAGTAGTTAAATTACTATCTTTTGAAATAACTTGTGTATATTTAAAATATCACTAAAAGCTAATCATTAATTAAGTTTTTCACACATCACTTTTCAAAATAAAATAATAACTCACAAAATGCTAAATAACCATTTAATATTGTGAACTTAAACATCTTATATAATAAAATAGATTTTTTTCTCCATTAAGACAAAAATTGACACGTGTCAGATTCTTATTCATTCATTTATTTTGGGTTTTTTTGTCTTGCTGAATTTTGTTGAGTGGACCAATTTACTTTTTGAGAAATTTCTTCTATTTTGTATTGTTTGCACAAATAGGCCCAATATTAATAGGGTTCTTCCTTCTCGATGATGGAGATGGAGAACAGAAGCGCCATGCATTTTTAAATCACACCGTCTTCGAAGACGTCTGTGTAACTGTGCAGTTTCAAGTATCATTTAGCAGTCTTTTTAGACTTTTATGTAGCATGGTCCTTTTCTACGTTTCAGATTTTTACCATTAGTCCTCCCATTTATTGATGATTTCTTTTCAGTCCTCATGAATCTCACAAAAACTTTACTTTCCACAATCCTATTTGGAAGCATCTTCCGCTTTCATGATTGAAATGGCTACATGTATTGCTTATGTATTTCTCTATGAGTTTTGTTTGGTTTCGGTTACAAATAACTAACTCCATGGTTTTCTTTTAAGTCAACGAGATCGATGCGAGTTTAAATTTACTGGAAAAGATATGGAAGGATATGTGGACATGAGGATGGAATCGAATTTCTGGTTTGGAGATGCTTTAGATTGAATCAATGATATTGTTTCCTCCATGGATGCGTACTATGAATCTAAGTTGGTTCTTTTGTTCTGGAAGGCAAAACAATTCTCAGCTTTTGCTTAAGAATACATGTATTCTTAGGAAATTGACTAGATCTCCAAATGTTTGATCCAATGGTACCGTTTCAGTCAACATGATTTTGTTTGCACTGTGACGTGTTATTTGACTCTACTGCTCAGTTAAGTTTGAGGTCTCAGATTGCACCACAAAACATTACCCAGATATATCGTTCGAAGTCATTTACAGCTATAACACCATTATGTGCATCCAAGTACGTAAGCTTCAACTCCCTTTTTTCATGTTTGAAGTTTATCATTGAATGATTAACTCATTCTCTCTCTTTTAAAAGGACAACCCAACTTTCTTCACGAATTTATAACTTGCTTAAACCAGGTGGAAAAGCATCAGTGACAAATATAGGAGGCTAAAACCTCCATCTCCTGAGTTTTTAGAATACATTAACAGAAAAGATATGACCTCCATGATGTTCAAGTATATGTTATGGTTTGTTTTCTTTGTCAATGATATGTGTTTCTGTGTGTGTGTCAAAACCCTTTGTCAAATTCTAATCTATGTAACACAAATTCTCAAAGGCGATGCTAAAAGACGCCAGTTGTGACGATCTGATCTCAGAAAGCCATAACGATCAGGTGAACCAATGAATCTAATATTTACATTATGGAAACCTAGTATTAATTTACCATAGTTTTCCTTTTTATGTATAATTTATGCAAGTCTTGAGACGTGAAGTGGACATGGTGTAGATGGAAAAGGAAGAATTCATATCAGACTTACATTTGAAGTTGTATTTATTCCTTTGTTTCGGTTATGTAACAAAGCTTATATGCAAGAGGATTGCGAGGACATTGTTGGAGGATGGAAGAGAAACTGGGAGAAGTGCTTCAAGTGAACATATATGGGAAATTTTCAAGAAAAAACTTGTGTGTGCTTCTTCAGATTAAGTGGATTTTAAATGATCTTCAATCTAAGTTTCATGTACCTCTGTTAGCTATAGAAACCGAAGTTTATTTGGTTCAATTTTTGTTTTTCGTTACATTTTTTTTTTAATTTGATGAGTAATTTCAAATGTTATCATATTTGACCTTTTTAAGTTTAGGTTTCGACGGCATTCTGTTGCAACCATATATGCAACTACATATTGAAATTTTCCTTAACACAAACCAATCAAAGATGGTGCGGTTGTGTTTTCTTCACTTCTTTGCTTTATTTTCTCTATTTGGCGTCAAACACCAGAACTCCATCCGCATTTGAGTGTTTTTTTAAAGCACAATGGTTCGTACAACTAACAAGTGTGTATAAATGTTGTAGTTAAGAAACTGATATGAGACTTACAACACTTTCTTGAGTTCAACTTCGACGCCAAATGGTTCTATTTAATAAAGACCACCCTCTTAGACTACGCTGTATAAAAAGAAGTTCACCTTCCCTTTAAAAACATAGTTTAAACATTTAGCGATAAACCTTCATGATTTTAGCCATGTCACTATTAAGCCGTTACGAAAACCACAAAACAGGTGGAAGCTCACCCACCATAGAGCTTTCATGTAAATGACATAAAAAATACTGCAAATTTTTGTTTCACTTTAAGCACTGAAAAATTCATATCCTTCATTTGATACTATGTTAACGCCCCTCAAGTGGATCCAAGACTTCTATGCATCGCCATTTCCGTTTTGCTCTGCACATTTAAAACGTCAATTGTGTTTCTTCTTTCTCCTTTTACAATAGTCTACCTATGCATACTTTAAAAAATCATTAAGAAAAACACTACGCCTTCTACCTTTCTTACCTTAATGTCTACGTTTTCATTAGAATTCAACACACTATGTAGCAGTTTTAATAAGAGAGACTAAAAATTGAACCCCAAAATATTGTACCATTTTATGTATAGTTGATTATTACATGGACCACATTAATAAAAAAGTCCAAGTAATTATCAACTATACATAAATCGCATAATCCATACTACACACCACAACCACGTAACATTTTACCGTCTTTTACACTAAAACCATCACTTTAATGCACACATACACATACACAATGACATATCAACTAATGGTTCAAATTAAATGATCAGTCACCTAGTATTATTTTTCAAATGATTCACATACTACTTAAGATACCTCAGAATCACTCTCTCTTGAATACAAAATTTCTTCCGGGGTGGACTAAACGGTGGTGTTTAAAGTCAACAATCCCGCCCGAAGCACGAACAAAACCGTAGTAAAATATAAGCCCAACAAAGAAATAGGATATTAAATTAAAACATATTGGATCTTCACCAAACCAAAACCAATCAACTTGGAAAGATCATTTAAAAATGATCATAATTATTTTTACGCTAATAATATGTATAAATATCAGTTTACCGGATATCCACAGAAGAGAAATGGAAAAGAAGTTAATTGTCAAGTTTCGAGATAATTATGGAAAATTGAAAAGATAAGGAAGATTTCCGTGGAATGATAAACTCAAATCAGAGGCAAAAAAGGAAAGACGACTGACTTTGAATACCTATATAAGAGAAGCAAGGGAGAGGGACGCAAATAAGAATTTCTCAGAACAAAACTTAGCGCTTATGAACCTTTGGCATCATTCTCGACATGTATGGTTTTCTATGCCTTGCACTCGATTACTAGACGAAGGCGCAAAGACATCTCTTGTTCAAACTCTTTAACTGAACTATGTTCGGCTTGATCCTCGAAAGGGGTACGTAGGCAACCTTTCATAAGGTGTAGTCTGAAATCATCAAAAAAATTTTCTTATCTTTTTCGACTTTTGTTATTGAGCTGCGATGCAACTAGGTTTAAGGTTTTTGGTGGGTCGGACTAGAAAAATCGCTTACAGCTCTTGCGGCCAAAGCTTTACAATTTGTTGTAACAATCTCTATGCTCTTACAAGAACTCAAAATAAAGATCAATTTTTTCTTAATTCGTTTTTTTATCTTTTCATATTTTATGCGTTTATTCAATTATTTGTCGTTGGCTCTTGTAGAGACTCCGAACCTCAAAGAAAGTAGGGTTTTCTTTGCTTTCCTCAGTTCATTAAAATCGACAGTGCGAATTTCGCTTCCCAATGAGAGTGGACTGAACAGTGGTGTTTAAAGTCAACAACCCTGCGCGAAGCGCGGACAAAACCCTAATAAAATATAAGCCCTACAAAGAAACATGATATTAGATTAAACTAATTAAAACATATTGGATCTTCACCAACCCAAAACCAATCAACTTGGAAAGATCATTTAAAAACGATCATAATTATTTTACACTGATAATATGTACAAATATAATAAGTTATGTATGCATAATTATATTAATATGTGCAACAGATTGAAGCAGAAATTTTACATTGTTAAAAATAATATTTTTGATTTGATTTATTCTTTACTAATAATTTATTTTAGTATCTAATCTATTAAATTAGAGTCCTATGATTTTTTTATGTGTGATATTTTTATTTGGACCATCTATTAAAAAGTTCATTAAAATATACATAATTTAATTATAATATTTTTAATTTCTTAATCAAAGCAATTAAACAGTTTTCTTTTTTAAATTCTAACAATATCTTTTTAGAATCTTTTTAAAATTTATTTTCGTAATTAATTAATATAAATTATATTTATCATTAAAATATAATTATAAATTAACATTAGTCCAGTTTTGATTTTAAAACAATTTTTTTAAAACATATAAATATTTTAATTACATTTTAATGACAATTACAAATTAAAATAATTATTTTCAAAGTATATTAAAAAGTATTTTGTTAGAATTCTTTTAAATATTTATTTATATTGTAAATAAAACAATATATCTATTCTAGTAAATTTGAGTCATATTTTGCTTTTCATGTGTTTTATTTTTATTTTGGACTATTAAACACATGTTCATCTAAATTATTTAGATTACATGATATAACATATTTATTTATACATGTAATTTATCATAAATATGTTTAACCAATTTAAATCAAATTAGTCATTAATCTGAAACTAACCCACTATGTATTTCGAAAATAAAATCACATCTACATAATAAACAATTCACATATCTTACATTCCTTGATGTTTATAATTTTTCAAAAAACTAATCAATTATAAATGGAATCATATATATTAAATCTATTTTTAACATATTATATACTCACTAATATATTGAATTAAAAAGCGTAAAAACAGATTAAAAATAAATCATATAAAAATTAATTTTCTAAAAGATCTCAAACCATATGAATCTGGATGAAAAATTAAGGTGAAGGTTAGTAGGTCAAAGTAACACATTTAAAATTAAAGTTGGTGTAAGACTTCTCATTGTCACTTTATATACAAATAGTGATTTTATGTATTCAGAGCTCTGTAACGACATACGATTCTTGTAGAAATAACAAACTTAAACAATTTATAAAGTAAAATAAACGTTTAACTATCAAAATGAAATTTAACCGCGCATGGCGCGGATTCTATTCTAGTTTGCTTTAATTCAAAGATTTACAGATATCAATATGAATCGAAATAACGTATCGGATATTTTGCCAGCGTTAGTGTTATCCATTCAACTTTAGTTCCTACTATCAATGCTATTTTCCGGTATATCAATATGATAGATTTATAGGTTTAGGGCCAGTATAGTATTGTGGGGACATACAAAGTGACATACGCGAGACCATAATAATATTTGTTACTCATTAATCAAGGCTTGTGGAATCTTTTCATCCGTCTTGAAAGTCAAATGAGGATATAGTTGGAGGCATTACAAATCCCCATTTCGTCGACCATACCTTTCTGATTGGCAATAAGTAAATTATATCCTTTTAGAAAATGATAATTCCAAGCGATTCTGCTAATTATATCTTTTGATTTCTTATCTATAAAAGAAGAATCAAATGGGATTTTTTTTAAAAATAAACGACATGAAACAGAGATATTGTAGGAAACGGATCGTGAGTATTTAAAGTTTTAAGCCGAAAGAGGAACTAATTAACAAGGGTAGGTATCTTTTAGACGTGTCAACTAGATAATTAGGGATATACAAGCTACATATCATACATGAAACGATATACCTATTCAAATCTGGTAGTAGTAAAGTTATACAAATGAAAAAGAACTGGTAGTAAACGTTTTGTATTTTATGATATGTATGACTCCGATCTAACCTAATTTTTACAGGTATAAAAAAATCTGTATGATATGACTGAAACTGGTAAAAATTATGATTTCCTGGTTGAAAAAACATGTGCTAAAATTACAGTGCTCGCCTAGATAAAAAGTTCATGATATACTGGAATTGGAATTTAATTTGCGTGAGATGATAGCTATATCAACCACATAATCTAAGTTTTATACGCGATTTAGTTGTATCTATACAAATTTTAACTTTTATGCAACACACCAAAATGATGGACCAACAATCACAAGTAAGCAAGTTTCCACAACTCTCTAACTTCAGATGCCCAAGGAACTTTATTAGAAAATTTCGATAAGATTCGTCCAAAACATATCCAATATAAACGGTAGACCAAATAGAAGTTGATCGCATCAACTGCTCAAGACCAAACATGAATGACTCTCTATACATTGGCCCCCACAAGACGTTACATATGAATTGTAAAAAGTGACTAGAAAGAGAAAGCTACTTTTACACAATACGTATAATAGTCAAAACAATGAAATCCAATCGAAGGAAGCATCACATATCCTTTGATGCATATACAAATAATGGATACAACTGTACCATAAATGTCACTAAGTCTGCAACACAATACACAATACACCACATGGCCTCTTCCCTCGATCACACTTTATAAACATATATAAATCTCGTTCACTTCCCCTACTTTTGTTGATATGACCTACTAACAATTGTCAACATCCAATAAGCCCTTATGCATATGCGATCAAGTTCAATTATGTATGATCGCGTTCCACCAGATACATATAATTCCTAATTTATATTTTAAATTTTTTCGTTCGTCATCCTTTTCATCTATTTATTTAAATTAATCTGTTTTTATATTGAATCTTCCTATTCAACTTTCTATCCATATCTCTCATTTCTTTTTGTGCACAAAATAAAATCTCTCTTTCTTTATTTGGTAAATTAACCACCGACCTTTCCTATAAAATTTGACCAATACGACTTTGTTGATCTCCTTTCTAGCTAGGTTAATCTTTGACGAACAAAAGTGAAACAGTTAAGGTGATTAGGTAACGACTGAAGAGTCTTGGACCCGTTAATTAGGGTTAACTTTATCTAAACGACGAAAAGAAAAGAAAATGTTGAAACGGTTTGTCAAAAGGACTTCCATCGAAGCTACCTTTCTTCGAAAAATTGTATGAAAATATAAACTACTTTGGTTATATGGATAAAGAAGTCAAAGATTTAGAATCGGTTCTTGAATAATAAGAGGACAAAAATATTTTGAATATACTCGTAAGGCCTCAACATATTGTAATCTGACATAATTTTTTTACCGACTAGAATATAGGGTTAGACATATCGGTTTAGTTCTGGGGTTTGGGTTCGGCTTGGTTTGGCTAATTTGAATTTTATAAAAATCAATCCAATCAAAACCAAAGTGGCTTTGGTTGAGAGTTTAGTTTGGTTCAGTTTAGTTTATATTTAGTTCGGTTATTTTTATTATGGTTTGGTTCGGTGTAGTTCAATTTACTTATAAAATATGTTGGTATTAACGTGAATATAAAAATAATCAACGTACTAAAAGACTATTTGCATCTACTTTAATCTTTATTGATTTTAGAAGAATTTATGTTAGATAATCTCAACTTTAAACAACAAAAATTAGAAAATTTACTAGACAAAACGGATAATACTTTAGATGATTAATAGTTTTAAGTTTTGTTTTTGATACAATCTTTAGGTATTACATATTATGATTAGAAATAGAAAATATATATAAGAGTAATATTTGTATTATAACTTAAAAAAACATAGAAGTTAAGGAAAAAAAACATTTGCTTAACTAAAAAATTCACAATACTGGGTTATCAGTTTGGTTCGGTTTAAAACCAAAACTAAAACAAACCATTCAGATTGAATAAAACATGAACCAGTTGGATTATATAAAAAACATGATTTAGTTTTGTTCAGTTTAATTTCGGTTAGGTTGGATCGGTTCGGTTTAGTTTGAGTTTTTTACCCACCCCTACTAGAATATAATGTTCATAATTTTTTGGTCAGAATATAAAATTTTTGCATGTCACATTTATAAGAAATATACATTTTAAAATCCACGTTTAGACTTATCTATGGTGCATATCTTTGTATGGAACGATACTCTAATATAGGGTTCTGACAAACTAGAATATTTTCTCCAACTTGTTACAGTAACCTCGTGGTTGGGATCTACCATTACACAAACGTAAAGTCGAAAAGTTTATAAAAGTGACAGGGAGCCAAATATCAAAAGGGTCAATGCTGGCCATTACCATTACACTTCACACTAATCACAGTCCCCCTTCATTACGCATCTCTTGTACCGTCCCTTTTCGTTCAATTCTTAATTTCCTTTTACAAAATTCTCGTTGCTGTCGAATGCGGACTTATCGGATTTTCTAATTTATCACTCTTTTAGACTAGCCAAGTGTTCCATTTTCATTTTTTCCTTGTATGAGTTGAAAACATTGCAAATATATATGTGTATCATGATTAGACTATAAGTTCTCGTTCGTATTCAGTTTTGGTATTCACGTCAGAGATAAGAATGGAATAACGTATGCTTTGAGTGGACATTATCAATCTTTGCTCTAGTTTCAATCTTCTTGCATTATCCATCTCATATATGTAGTTATTTTACTTTGGTTAATATATGTAAAGTTCATTTAATAGAAAAATAGTATCTAGCTAGGTCCACCAGTATCGTTACAAAAAGGTATTTCATTATATAAAGTTTCTTAAGAGTTGTTAGGACTGTGCACGATATAATGGAGCTTTTACTCAATCAAGTGGGGAAAATGAATGTATAGTGCAAAGTTGTTTCTAGAAAGGAACAATTATAATTAGTCAACCCTAAAATACTCTGTGAAGACAAGCTAATGAAATGTTTATGTTTTACAATATTTTGGGTGGATATATTAGCAAAGCTCAAGAACTCGATGAAAACTCAGATTTTTCGTTAATGAATCCAAAGTTTGTTACAACTATATGTACACTAAACTAACCATTAAACCAGAAATGTAAACCTGATCAACATCTTAATTAGAATCATAAACCGGACAATTCCAGAGTCCTTAACCGGTAAAACCATTATTTACTAACTAATAGCCCCCCTTAAGATGGAGGTGCAAAAATATTTATAAACCCATCTTGCCGATAAGCTTCTGGAATGGAGGTGGATGTAAATCCTTCGTCAATGTGTTTGCAAGTCGATTTCCTGTACGTACAAACATGGTCTTTAGGAAGCCATTATGCTCTCTTATCTTGTAACAATAAATCTCCACATGTTTTGTTTTCTCATGATAAACCGCATTGCTAGCAATGTATAAAGCTGAAGTATTGCCACATTATAGTTAAGCAGGCAGATTGAAAGGTATCTCCAAGTTTGCCAGTAAATGAGTCATCCAAATAAGTTCTTTAGTTATTGATGACATTGCCCTGAACTCTGCTTCTGCTGTGCTACAAGAGACTGTATACTACTTCTTGGATCTCCAAAAAACTAATGAATCACCAATGAAAATGCAGTATCCAGTGATAGATCTTCTCGAATCTACACATGAACCCCAATCTGAATCCGAGAATGCACACACAACAAACTTGTTATCCACTGGATAAAATAATCCTTGACCCACAATTCCTTTCAAATAGCGTAAAATCTTATGGACTGCAGTAAGATGTGTATCTCTCGGAGCACTTGAAAACTGACACAAAATGTTCAATGCATATAATATATATTTTCTTGTTATTTGCAGATACATCAATTTCTCCACCAGCTTCCTATATGACATAGAATCTGTTAACAGAGTCCCTTCCTCTTTGGACAACTAGATACTCAGATCCAAAGGAACACTAGATGGTTTGCTGCCAAGAAAACCAGTGGTAAACAGTAACTCCAACGTATACTTCCTTTGACACACTGAGATCCCTTCAGTTGATCTTGCAATCTCCAAACCAAGATAATATTTAGCTTCACTCAGATCACGAAGCTTGAAATGAGACTGTAAGGCGCACTTAAACTCAACGTGTCTTGATTGCTCACAATCGATATCTCATCGATATATATCAAAATAGCTATGAAGTTAGCATCCTTAAACTTGCTGAACAAAGTATGATCTCCATGTGATTTATGAAATCCCATAGCACACAATGTTGATGAAAGTTTCAAAAACCATTGTCTGGATGCCTATTTGAGACTATAAATGGATTTGTGGAGTCGACACACATCATTTGGAGGTAATATCTCTCCTGTAAGTTCATCATACCCCAGAGGCAGTTTCATATATATATCTTCATGTAAATCTCCATTCAAAAACGCATTCGATATATCAAGCTGATTAATTGACCATCTCATCTTAGCAGCAAAAAGTAACACCAATCTAACCGTCATATGCTTAGCCATAGGGGAAAAATGTCTCTTCATAATCCATCCCTTCTACTTGTGTATACCCTTTTGCAACAAGCCTTGACTTATGCCTTTCGAGAGTTCCATTAGCATTATACTTGATGGTGTTAACCCATTTACAACCAGTGGCAACTTTGTTAGATGGTAATGTACATATACTCCTTGTACTAGTTCTATTCATAACACCTATCTCCTCCTTCATCGCATCACAAAACACTTGTAACTGGACAATATCATTTGTGATGTTATTACTAAAAACACGAAAGGGCTGAGATAAATTTGAATAAGAAACATGGTTGATCATGGAATAGAGAACATCACTTGAAGTAGTATATCAATGCAAATCCTGCAAGTGTTTTGGGGGTTGTTTTTGTCTGCGAGATCTCGATTCAAAAGGAACAAGAGTCTGAAGATGATGCATCAAAAGGATGATGCATATCAGAAGATGATTATGCAGAAAGCACGTTATCATAAGGTTTAACAAGAGAAGGAAAGAGGAAATAATGCTGATATATCTTGTGGGATTTATGAAGATACAAAAGGGTAAATATCCTCATGGAAAAGAACATGCCTAGAAATAGAAATGGCGTGTGTCTCTATATCTAGCAGCTTGTAACCTTTATAACCTGTGGGATATCTTAGGAAGACACATGCTCTAGCTCTAGGTTAAAACTTATTTCTATTCTTAAGAGAAGTAGAACTATAACAAAGACAACTAAAGCTTTAAAGTGACTCATAATCTGCACTACAAAAAAAACGTGTATTGATAGCAGAATATGATATCATTGTTTTCTAAAGTGCTATGGAGACTCAAATTTGTGTTTTTAGTTTATGTTAACAGCAGTTAAACCCCGCCGTTTTCCAAAAATTAGTGAGTGGCAATCGAAAATAACTTATACCGCGAATACTTAGTGAAAAAAAGATAAGTGCCAATGATATTTCGGTTTTCCCTCAACAAAACTCATTGTCTTTAAGTAAGGTTGGAAAAAAACGACAAAAAAGGAATCTGAAAAAAAAACACTCTCTCTCGAACATCTCAACTCGATTTGGTTCAAAGAGGAACTTGATTTCCCCTTCTCATCTCGATTTCCAGGTCTACTCCCTTCTCATCTCTATTTCGATTTTGATCTCCACTCCCTCGCCTCATCTTGCTTTCGGGTTTGATTCTCACCCTGGGTCGGGTTTGATTTCATCCCGATTGGGGTTTGATTCATAGAGATTTAGGGTTTATTTGAAGCTTTGTTTCAGTTTGTAGTTTAATTCAAGCTTTGTTTCAGATTTAGGGTTTGCTGAAATCTTTCATTCAGATTTATATATTTAGGGTTTCCCCGATTTTAAGCTTTGTTTCAGTTTTGACTTATTAATTTTAATTTCTTTCAAATTCTTAACAGATTTCTCTTCTCGTCGAGGTCAATCAAGCACCACAAGACATCGTTATCTCCTTACCACAAGACAGGTTGTTTCATTCGTTTTTTTTTTGTTTTAACTAGTTATTACATTACTTTGGTGTTGGTTGAGCTATATATGTTTGATTCGTGTGGTTTGCTTGTGAGTGGTATATGTTTGATTTGTGTATACTTCCTGATTTATCTTTAAGTGATGTGTTTTATGCTTAGTTTGACTAGTATTCATAATTTTTGTTATTTGTGACTCTTCTTGTGTTTGTAACGACTTTATGAAATGAAAGATCAGACAATGTTGGAGAAGGCGTGGGTTAATTTTTCAAGGTATGAAATATATATATGTAAAGTTTCTGTTGAGATTGGAGAGTTGAATGATTTGTTTCTTTTGTTTTAACTGCAGACTTTATCCTGCTTATGTAAAGGGTGCTTGGGACTTTGTCTGAACTGTTTCTATGGGTAAAGAAGATAGCCAGTTGATCATTTGCCCTTGTAAAGACTGTCGCAATGTAGATCGTCATTCAGCCATTGATGTAATTGATTACCTTGTCATATGGGGAATGGATGAGGATTACAAGCGGCGTAATGACTGGTATCATCATGGAGAATTGAGCTCAGTGGCGGGTGAACAAGGGATGAAAGTAAATCAGATGAATGAAGAGATTGTTGGGTTATACAGAGCTGCTGAGACTAAGTATGGTTGTTCTGACTTATGCGAGATGGAAGAGGGAGAAGATAGGGAAGAAGATGAGTTCTTAGCCAAGATAGGAGATGCTGAAACACCATTATATCCACGTTGTGCAAACCATAGCAAGCTATCTACCATCGTGTCATTATTTAGATTGAAGACTCAAAATGGCTGGCCTAACAAGAGCTTCAATGATCTACTGGAGACATTGCCGGAGATGTACCAGAAGAGAACGTACTTCATTCATCATTGTATGAAGTGAAAAAATTCTTGAAGACTTTTGATATTGGTTATAAAAAAATTCATGCATGTGGCAATGATTGCTGTCTATTCAGAAGATAGTTGAAGAACCTTGATAATTGTCCGAAATGCAAAGCTTCAAGGTGGAAGATAAACATGCACACTGGTGAGGTAAAGAAAGGTGTCCCGCAGAAAGTATTAAGATACTTTTCAATCATTCCGAGGCTCAAGAGGATGTTTAGGTCTGAGGAAATGGCAAAAAACCTAAGGTGGCATTCTAGTAACCATAGCACCGATGAGAAACTCACACCCTGTAGATTCAGTGACATGGAAATAAATGGATGACAAATATCTTTTATTTGCTGCTGAGGAAAGGAATATTCGGCTGGGAGTATCTACAAATAGATTTAATCCTTTCAGTATGCAGAACAGTAAGTACAGTTGTTGGCCTGTGTTGTTAGTAAACTATAACTTACCTCCAAATCTGTGTATGAAGAAGGAGAATATCATGCTAACTTTGCTCATTCCTGGTCCACAACAGTCTGGTAACAACATTGATGTATACTTAGAGCCCTTAATAGAGGATCTAAATTTCATGTAACAACATTCTCAAGTTTCATTTAATAGAGATCCATACATATTAGCTTCTCAGGCCAAACAAGTCTTTTATTCTAGAGAGGATGATACTTCAAGCTGGTATGTTGTTCTAAGAGGTCCATCAAGAAGATACAGTGAAGAAGAAGAAGAAGGCACATCAGATATTGGACCGTTTCCATCAACTGTTGATATGGAAGAAGATCATAATGCCCAAGCTGATTGTGAAGGCATATATGTGTGATTGCCTTTATTTTGTGTTCTCTGTTGTGTGATTGGCTTTAAGTGTTTTATGTGTCCATTCTGTGTTCTCTGCTGTGTGATTGGCTTTTTATGTTTTCTGTGTCCACGTATGTATTTTAACTTTTTTGTACTAATGAAAGTGTTATGTGTTTCAGGTGAATTAATATGCCCCGTACTAGGAGAGCAACAACTACAAACTTGAATAAAGTCACAAAGAAGGTAACAAAAAGGTCACCAAGAAAGCATCCAGTAAGGTGACTAAGAAGCAACAAGATGAGGTGGAATATGTGTGTACAATCTATAGCCCACCACACCATGAAGAGTCTGCACCCACTGAAGCGTCCGAAAGACCTGAAGAAACAGAAGAGGGAGAAGAAACAGAAAAGGGAGAAGAAGCTGAAAAGGGAAAAGAAACTACAATGTGTGATGAGGAGGAAGAGCCTGTAATGTGTGATGAGGAGGAAGAGCATGCAATGTGTGATGAGGAGGAAGAGCCTGCAATGTGTGATGAACAAGACGAGCAAGAAGCCGGATCAGGTCAGTTGGAACTTAATGAAGAGAATGCTCCAGGTCAAGCTAAGCGACATAAACATATAGGACCAACAAAGATGAAGCACATCGCACAGATCCAAATGCTCGAGAAAGAGTTGATTTTAACGATATGGGAGAACCTATTGGTGAAGGATCAGTGAAGTTATCTTCATACCTAGGTCCTTTAGTGTGGGAACATGTACCAGTCACATTTGATGATTGGAGGAAAGTCACTGAGGAAATAAAAACGGTTTTTCGGAAATCTGTTCAGGTAACATGTACATCACATTTACATAGCTGATTCAGGTATCTAATATTTATTTGTTTGTATGTGAGTATAGGCAAGATTTGAGCTTGACGAAGATTATCAAAAGATTGTTGTGTTGAAGCAGTTGGGATGTTTATGGAGGGCATCAAAATCAAGACTAGTGTCGCAGATAAAGAGTAAAGCTACAAACCAAGAGAGGAATAATTTGAGACCGAAGAATGTTTCACCTGTTGAATGGCAAAAAATTGGGAAGTGCAAAACTAGCTCAACCTTTAAGGTAAAACTACTGAATGTATTTGGGTTTCTCCATTCAATATATAATATTCACTATATGTATGCTAGGTTGTCAGTGAGACATACAAGGAGATGAGGAACAAACAAATACCTCACACTTGTATCCGTAGAGGAATGGTTAGGCTGGCTGAAGATATGGTGTTATTCCTTCCCTTAACTCTTTACTTGATCACTTAAATCTTTCCATTTTAATCGTTTTTGTTTTTGCATCAGAAACAAGAGTGTGGAGATCACTTAAATCTTTCCATTTTAATCGTTTTTGTGGATGTGGTTCATGTTCCTGATACATTTTTGTGGAGACCTAGGCCTGAAATGACTCACCTTAGGGACACTGTTAAGCATTTTGTTGCATGGCTTGCCAATAAGTGTGTGTTCGATAACACCACAGAGTCATCAAGCCGTAGATCTCCTCTTCAGAATCAAACTTCTTCTCCTATAGGAAAACCTGCAACAACTGCTACGTGTTCTGCATCACCAGGTTCTAAATCATGCAATCATTCTCCAAAAGATATCCTTACTAAACCACAACCATCTTCTCCCCTTCGAAGATCACATGTACATTTGTTGTACATAGTATTAAGTAGTTGTTTGCCTTATTTTATTCACTGAAACATATTGGTTTGTCTTGTAAACATTGTAGCGTCAGATTCAAAATGAAGCTGCTAAAGAGAATCAGAAATGCAAGTTGATGTCCATTAAAGGAAAGAAGCAAGTGGTTGCAGAAGGACGTTGGGCTTCAGAAAACCCGTACATTACAGTTCACTTTGTTCCCTTGGGACCTAAAGGGGCTAAAGTCTGGATTGATGTGGTGAAGGTGAATAAGGCAGAGGTTTGGCGGCCATCTACTGAGATTGAGAATATGGGAGATGCTGGCACATGTATTGCATGGCCAAAGGAAAAAGTGATCTTATGTTAACTACTATCAGGTCTAATGTACTACTCTTTCTGCTTGGATAACTTAGACTAAGTGATGCACTTATGAATGTTTTATATTAGTATTGTGTCGGATTGAGACTTGTAGTTTGGTACCGCTTGTTGAATGAATGTTGCAGGTTGTGTGTTGAATATATATATATATATATATATATATATATATATATATATTTAAAAACAAATCGAGCAGGTTGTGGTATATTGAACTACTAATAACAAATCCAAAAAGCTATGAAAAACTGACCATTAAGTAATAACACCTGTAAAACCGCTGTAATATAGAAATTAACTTAAATCAACTAATATTGTAATATGAAAAACTATTATAGCCTTATAGTTATGCTATTGAAATAGAAAATGTAACACGCATAAACAACGCTATTATAATGTAAACAATATAATAGCATACAAAAATATCGCTATCATATTCCATCTCAATAATAGCATGTCCAAAACCGCTATAAAAAGGGGAAGACCTAGTATAGCTGGAGAAGACATAGCAGTTAATACTACGCTATCAAAAGCATATGACAGCGGTTTCCTAGTGCTAAGAATGAATGTTTCTCTTGTAGTGCTGGTATCTTATTTGTTAGCTTCTCATAAGGAGACTTGTTCTTTAGGACTGGGGTAGGTAATCTATTTTATTAAGAAAACAGCAGTCATAACACATTCTCCCCAAAACTTTGAAGGTACACTGGATTGGAATAATAGAGCTCTAGCTACATTCAGTATATGCTGATGCTTTATCTCTACAACTGAATTTTGTTCAGGTGTTTCATGACATGAATGATAAGCAAGAATTTATTTTCTAGCAGACAAGTCACTGAATTTCAGTTCATGAGCATTATCAGAACGTACAAACTTTACTTTCACCTTATAATGTGTCTTAACCATTTCAAGAAAACCAGGGAAAATATGCAGTACATCAGATTTAGTTTTCATCAAATAGATCCAAGTTGCTCTACTAAAATCATCCACTATGATTAAGAAATATCAAAAACCATCAGTGGTTGGTATAGAGAAAGGACCCCATGTATCTATATGAACTAATTCAAATGGTTCATTGCATATATTTTGTCTAGATTTAAAAGGTAGATGTTTCTGTTTGGATAAGTGACAAATATGACAAACATGTGATTCATTTTTATTCATATTTTTGTCATAAATATTCAATACAATAGAGAGAACATCAGTTTTATACTGTGAAGGATGTCTTAAACGTCTATGCCATGTAACTTTATCAACTTTAAAGCTAGAAAAAATCACATTATTCGAGTGAAGTAAATGGGTACCTTGTAAAATAACAGACTTATCATGTTCATCGAAATCCAACACATATAAATTTCCAACTTGTTTACCTTGACCAATCATCAACTCCTTTGTAAGTTCTTGAATGAAACATTTATCAAATGTAAAACTAACTTGAGACTTCAGAGATTTGGTTAGTACATTCACACTGATCAAGTTAAATTTGAATTCAGGAATATAAAGTACATTGTGTAGAGATATAGTATCAGATAACTGAATGAAACTTATGTCCACTATTGTAACAGTGTAACCTTTAAGAAAACTAACAAAGGATCTAAAGGTCTATACTATGTGAACAAGTTTCTATTATGACAGACATGAGTAGCTCCTGAATATATGACCCAAGCGCTAAGAGACACTGCCATTTCTTTAGAGTTAGAAGAAATAAGCATGTCATTGTATGTATTGGAGTATAGAGTTAGAAGTGTACCTGAAATTTGTGATATAACATGTAAGGAATTACAAGTCGAGGCACAAGTTGTTTCAGGTGTCGTGACAACAAAAATATGAAGTTCTGAACTGAGGTAAGAGATCATGGGTCTGGATTTGAGCATTAGACATGTCTTCTTGATCAACTGAAACATTATCATTTTTCTGCTTAATAGGTGTTTGATACTGTGTAACAGAAAGATTAGCAGCTCCTAGGATCTGAGGTTTCTTCCATTTAGAACCATATCCAGGAGGAAAAGCCATGTAGCTTGTAACATTTATCCGCTATATGACCAATCTTGTGACAGTGAGAACATTTAGGTTCTGATATCCACCACTTGTCATCAAGACTTGATTTTGTTGTAATCCATTAGACGTTCCTATAGGAGCAGTCTGGATCTGAAAAGATGCTTGGTTACTGAATTGGACAGAAGGACCACCAACAGTACGTTGACTCTCATCCTGGTCAAGAATGTTGTATATTGCAGTTAATCTTGGCCTTGGTTTCATGTTCAGAATCTGACCCCTTATATTAGGAAAGCTATCATTTACCCCATCAAGAATTGGATAATCCTACTCGTCTTGGCATTTTCCAGTAACTCTTGAACATGATCACAATTACATCTCTTCACCATAAATGTCTTTGTATTAGCAAGTTGTTCCCAAAGTGTCTTCTTCTTTGTATATTATGTAGACAAATCAAGATTTTCTTGCTTAAGAGTAATGATCGACTGTTCAAGTTGATACTTTCTTGGAAGGTTACTGACTCTAAAACGCAAGAATAAATCATTCCACATTTGTGCTGAATCTTCATACTATAATATACTATCATATATCCCTATATTCACCACATTCAACAATCAAGCTTTAACCATGCTGTTACATCTACTCCAGATCTTAAACAAAGGATCCTCTATATCAGGCCTAGGCAAATATCCATCAACAAATATCAGTTTGTTCTTTGCATCAAGACTCATTCGCATAGCAATCAACCAAGTATTGTAATTTTTTCCATCTAACTTATGAGTTACAATGGATAAACCTTGATGATTAGAAGAGTGAAGAAAGAATAGGCTATGAATGTCGTAAGATGCGATCTCTAGTGAGATCTGACTGAATTTACCTCGGTTAGTCTGATTATGAGGAATCAAAGTTGGAGTATGAGTGATATTAGCTGGATTCGTGATCAGAATCCGACCCGATGCTGGAGAATGTTGTATATCTCTTGCTTTCCTCCCTTGTTTCGCCATTGTTGAAGATTCCAAGAACCAAAACGTGAAGAAGAACCGTATCTGAGCTCAGAAAGCTGAATCGAGGCTAAAAACTTCACGGATTTGGAAGCACCACACTAAATGAACGATTGATTGAAGAGACAACAAGAATTTGAAAGAAGAATCTAAAGAAATCAAAGGAAATCAAGCATGAATTTCTCTGATACCATGTTAGCAAAGCTCAAGAACTCGATGAAAACTCATATTTTTCATTAATGGATCCAAAGTTTGTTACAACTATATGTACACTAAATTAACCATTAAACCGGAAATGTAAACCTGATCAACATCATAATTAGAGTCATAAACCGGATAATTCCAGACCCCTTAAGCTGTAAAATCATTATTCAATAACTAATATGATATTACAAGATTTATCTGGTTACAAGTGTTTTACCTACTGATTGGAAAAATCATTCGCTTTAGCGTAGATGCATAAGTTATATATTTGAAAACGGATTACCATACCTAACTTAACGAACGACCAATTACATATAGGGCTCGCAAATATATACACTCATTTTGCATCTATATGAACGAAGATGCAAGGCGGAGTTTGTAGATTTCTATAATGTGCCTTGATGAAGTTGATGATAGAATCACTGATACAAGACTGCAGGCATGCAGAGTAGGAATACCATGTGGATGCAAGATGCTGAGCTGAAGAAGGGTAAACATGTGATTTATGTTTTGATGAAGTCGCTGACATATATATTTGTTAACGCATTACGTCAGACATTGTTCCAGGAAGCTTGCAGAGTGGTGGGGACCATATGAATGCAAGATGCTGAGCTGGAGTAGGTTAAACTTGAGGAGCAAGTTTATACCGTGGAGATAAATCAAGTAGATAAACTTGGAGATCAAGTTTATGCCTTGGAAAAAAGTAATAAGTATAATTCCAAGAAAGGAAGTTATAGTTATTAATATAGAAGTTGTCTTGGAACATGATTTTGGAAACATAGAAACTACTATACAATAACAAGGGATCGATGAGGAATCGATAAGACACAAGAGACTGATTATTATAGAGGAAGAGTGAGAATCACATGCAAGTGTTCTTGGGGTCGTCCTGAGTTAGAGGATGACGTAGCATGCGACAGAGAGACATAAGATGGGTCGATTATGAATCTTTCAGTAGAAATTGTTAGGGTGTTAACAAGTTGTGTAAAGATGATAAAGCAAGTATTGAAATAAGTTGTTTATAGAAATTTCTAATAAAACAAAATGTGTTTGCTAATCTCATTGTCTCTTGATTTATCTTATGCCGTACTTTATTGTGTTGCATCTTGCACTTAATGTGAGTGTTATTTATAAATTTTTTTTTACTTTAGATATATATTTATTCTTAGTTGAACCAAAATGTTACCAATCAAATAGAATAATATAAATACATAATTACTACACTACCTATAACACAAAATACATTAAATATTATTTATAAATATATGTATAGTTAATAAAGTTTTTTTTCTTTCTAATAAAGTTTTAAAGCGAAATTACAAATATCTCTTTAAGTAGAACACCCAACAAAATAAGACACCTTTCACTTGTTGTAGTAGCTTCAGACGTCCTAAGATCGAATACAAAACCTTGAAATTTCTCCCCTTAACCTTTGCGTTTTCACTTACCTTACAATCTATGAAACCATGCTAAGAATATGACTCTAAGTGATATCCCTAATACATGGGTTAAACTCGCCTACTTATACCTAGTAGCAATCGGCTAACCCAACCTCCCAAAAGATAGTTCTCAAATCTTTATAAAATAAAATATGTCCTAAAATTATATTGAGTCTTTAAAAATCTTCCTTAATGAGATTTCTCTTCCCCAAAGTAAATTTCCAACTTCTTACTCTCCAAGTAATCTTCAATCGGCCTCATCATAGCTCTAGATCCAATTTTCACCTCAGCTTCTCAACTACATCTTGATTATCCTATTCCATATACTTGTTGTAGCATATTCTGATATAGTTTCAACTGGTTCAAACTATTCTTCAGATATTTACATCTTTTACCTCTCCCTTTTAGATTTTACCTTTTCTTGAGTACATGCATCATTTCCTTATAAAAGAAATATGGGAATTCAAAAGATAAAATTTTTAAGACATACATGTCTAAAGTTAGAGAGAAATACATAATAAAACACAAAAAAAACATAAGTTGAAAACTTATGCTTACAACATACAGAGAAAAAACAAATTTAATTTCTACCCTTAGGCTAGCCCCATAGTTTACATCATATGTTGGTCCTTGTGGATCCTCTTCTCCCCCTGTTTCAGAGAATAACAAGTTAATAACATAAAAGATCTTTAATATGTAAGAATCCTAAAGAAGACTAACTTGGATCTACCATCCGTATAATCTGGCCCATGGCAGCCGTCATAGTCTCCATCACAGTTCTAATGTGGTGATGGGTTTCCTAGGGGTAATGATGGTTCGTAAGTTGACGATTTTGAACTACCATGGTGTAACCGGATCACCTTGTGGTAGCAGATAGTACTTTTCTGATGGACATAGTGTCTCAAGAGCTGTTGAGGTTTCAAAGATGCTGAATTTGACGATGGAACTGACTTTGATGTCGACTTGGTTTTCTTCTTAGCCACCGTCTCAGCCATTATCTTTTTGAGGAGATACTCTTCACCAAGTCGAGCAACATTCATATACTGAAAAAGGGGAACCAACCTTTCTTTTTTCCTCCTCTTCAGCTGATACCAACTTTAAAGAACACTAAAATATGATCCGAGGAATCACCAACCAATGTTTGTCCTCTATTTTGCTTTCCCTTTGAAGTACACCAACATACAGAACATGGCGATTGACCATCTCCCCCATGTCAACTCAAATTCCATTTCAAAACATGTAGATCATTTGAGTCCTTTCAACTGATACAAGATAATTGTGAAAGGAGGGAAGCCAATTGTACGCTGCAATGGTGACCAGAGCTGCTTCGCATGGTGACAGAGATTAGGGCATCAAGCATTTCATCTTCAGGGTTCTTTCTATCATGATGTCTACTAGGTCATCAATAGTAAATGAATCAATTTTTTCCTCAACTTCTACTTCCTCACCTGTTAGCAGATCCAAATTTAATTAGGAGTTAATCTCAGTAGATAGAATTCAAAGGTGAAGTGGCAAAACAACACTTCTACTCTTTTTTTTGGAGTCATCAGAGAATTCACATGGTAAGCCTGCATAAAATTCATTTTATCACTTCAGCAATGTACCCTACAAGACCTATCACGGTCTTTTGAAGATGTGCCTGTTCTTGATCATAGACAAATAGTCTTATTAATTTTCTGCCTATAAATCTACCAACTACTCAGCAATAATTTCTCGATATGAGAAGATGGCAGACCTTTTCTTTGCCATAAGCTTTGAGTTTCTAGATTGTTGATTTGGTTTTTCTGTTGACCCTTCTACCAGAGCTGCTGGTGCAGACGTCTAAGTACTGGTACGTGATGGAGTCTGCAATTTTGATGATCACAATTTCTTGGAGTTGTTTCTCTGAATGATATGCTTGGCCCTCCTCTTCTTTCCTTTGGTTGTCTTTTGGACGTTGATATAAACTCATGCATCCTCAAGGTCCACTTCCTGAATATCATACGACTATGTCTTCTTTTATTCAGCTTTCTCAGAGTATTCTTTTTCCTCAAGGATTGTATCAGTTTTTTTAATCATGTCGGTCATCACAATCATATTTTTTTTCTTTTTCATCTGGTTCTTTATTTGATTCAGATTCAAATTCAGATTCATATTCAGATTCATGATGACTATTTTCAAGCAGTTGTAAACACCTTTAGTATGGGTTCTTGAAGATCCTAGGTAACCACAGTTTGAAGGATCACTAGTTCATCTTCGTCTTCACTCAAGTAATCGGCCAAACTTAGTGGTGTTGGGGTGTTGATACAGATGGCTGAACCATGGATTGAGTAGATATTGTTTCATTTTTGTCATGAGAGAGAGATAGAGATAGAGAGAGAGAGATGATTAGATTTAAGGGTTTTTCAAAGAACAATAGTATAATTTTTAGCTCACTCTCACTAATTGTCTAGATATTCAGCACAATTATCTCTTCTACATCAATGGAAAGTTTCAAATTTTAAAATGTGAATATCTTCCATTTAGTCTGTACACGATCTGTCCTTTTTCATATCTTGTCAATTTTTTTTGTTTTGATCTTATTGAACCGAATGTTCGCTCTAACCTACTGCAACACTGAATTACATATATTAGTAGCTCCACTTGTAGACGAAGACTGACATATCCACTAATATTTTTAAAACTTAGCTTTTAAGATGAACAAGCAATGATGTCACACAAGACACCTTTTTTACCACATGAATATTGAAAGTGAATCAATTTTTTTTTTCTTGTTTTAAACATGTTCATATTGTGATCCAGAGACTAACACATCTTCTGATGCAATTTACACATATTTCTCTTCTAGATCATCATCTGGTCTTCATGCATTTTGTGGCTAGATTTCACACAAATATGCCTTCATCATGTTTCTACTCAGTTTTCAACTTTTATTCATCATGGAAAAGCTTTGAAGGTTTGACTTTGATGATTTTTTTGCTCTTTTTTGTACTTCCTTCTTTAATTTTTTGGGTATAGGAAGCTCCCTCCTTTTATTTTCTTTTATTATTTTCTTTAATTTTATTTTCTTCTTGAGAAACTTGTACCTTTTAGAACATGACGTCACGTTATGCAATATCGTTTTCCACAGTTGACGTTTTGATAACAAAATCTGAACTCTACCAACAACTGCATCATCCATTTCATCAATCTTGTATACTTAGATAAATGGTTACATTTCACGAAACCCAATGGAACTTTAAAGAGCAAAACAATTAAGATCAAGTGGTTTTATGAAAAGATCAGCTAGCTGCAATTCAGTTACAATGTGCTCAATCAATAAAATGTTGTTCATCAATTAGATCTTGATAAATTGGTGTCGTATGTCAATGTGTTTAGTTCTTAGTGTTGTACCTGATTCTTTGAGATGTTGATTGCACTTTTGTTGTCGCAGTAGACCAGTAAAGATCCAAAATCCATCCCATAATCATCAGACATTTTCTTCCTCCACATTAGTTGTGTGCAAAACTTCTCATAGCAATGTATTTACCTTCTGTTGTAGACAATGACATATAATTATTATTCTTGTTCAGCAACGATATCAATTTTTTTCCCGAGAAGAAACATCTTCTATTTGTGATCTTCCAATCATCTACACTTCGAGCCCAAGATGCATCAAAATATCCAATCAGCTTTTTGTTTGACCTTTTGGAGTAGTAGATGCCCAAGTTGACAATTTCTTTGACGTATTGAATGATCCGTTTTACTGCTATAAGATTAGATTTCTTAGGCTTGAATTGATACCTTGCACATATCCCAACACTCAAATTTAGATAGGGTCTACTTGTAGTCAGACACAATATACTTTTAAGCATGTCACAATATATTTTTGTATCAACTGCTTCACCATCCACATCTTCTGAGAACTTGATGGTGGTGTTCATTGGAGCCTTAGCCTCTTTGCAATGATCTAAGTTAAACTTCTTTACTATGGATTCCATGTTTGACTGATAAACACCCATTTTATGTTTGATGTATGTAGACCAAGAAATACTTTAATTCTCCCACCAATGGTGTTGAAATTCCACCAAAATAATGTCATTAACGTAGATTTGCACCACTAACAAATCGTCCTTATGGCATAAGAAAAATATTTTTTGTTCAATTTTTTTTTGACATACCCTTTGTAGATCCATAAATTTGTCTGCCTTTCTTACTATGCATGTAGTATCATCTTCAATACACACATTGTTTTATCCATCTTGTACACATAGTCAAGCTTTATCGCATTTTTAAACTCTTTTGGTTTCTGAACATAGACTTCTTCTTGCAGATTCCATTCAGAAAGGCACTTTTGACATCCATCTGAAACGAAGTGAAGTAAAGAATACATGTCATCCCAATGAATAGTTTGATGGATTCAAGTCTTGCCACTGAAGAAAAAGCTCTTCAAAATTAACTCCCTCAATCTGAAAGTATCCTTGTGCAACCACTCCAATCTCATCGGTCATGTTCTTTAAATTTCATTTGATTCCTACAATGTTTTCACTAGTTGGCTTTCTTAAAAGTTCCCATACTTCATTTTGGATGAAAATTTCAAGTTTTTGTTCCATAGCCTGGATCCTGAACTCATCCAAGAGTGGATCAATGTAGTCTCTTTGTTCAAAGAAGATACAAAAGAAGCTGATTATACCATATCTTTAAAGTTGATGCTCACACCTGAGTTTTTTTTCCTTCATTATTTTTTTCTATCATATCACCATCATGGAGGTTTGATGAACTTTATAAACACTGCTTTGACCTTATTTTTTATGTTCTTCAGTGTTCTCTACTACATGATCTGTATCATGATTTTTTTTCTTCACCTTATGAGTCATCCTTTTCTCATTAGACTAAGATTGCATCATCGAAAACAACATTCAAAAATTTCATAATCATTTTTGATTTGTGTTGAATACCCTAAATGGTGGGTTGTTTCCTGAATACCCTAGGAATATTCATTCATCACTTCTTGCATCAAACTTTACCATATCATCCTTTTCATTCATGATGTAGCACTTATCCAAAAACATGGAACTAACTCAGATTTAGAGTCTCGCCCTTCCCTAGATCATATGGTGTCTTAGTTGTTTCTTTCCTTACATGGACCTTGTTTATGATGTAGCATGCATTGCTAATTGCCTCAACCAAAAACCTTATAGGAACATCATTGCAATGCATCATTTCCCGACTCATGTAAAAAGTGAGAAATCATCTACTAATACAAAGACATAATTTTTTTATGATATGCTCTATGTTTGCATTGGCCCCATAAGATCCAAATAACATGTATTTTGAACCATTCCTTTATTTATCATGTCGGCCGTGTGCCTAGTATTCCTGTGCCCAAGATTTTTGTGTCACATATTCACCACAAGACACTGATGATGATTCTGCCACATGTAGTTGTTTTTGCGGGATCTTAATTCATGAAGAACAATATTTTCATTCACGTTCAATACTTTGCAGTCCTTACTTGTGAATGGTACCATCAATTTATCATTGTACTACTGACTTAGAATGATCATATTTTTATTCAAACCCTGGACCTGATATACATTAACTAGTGGAGGTTGGTATGATTCAACTGTTTTTCCTTTCTTTGTGATACCCCGATTTACTTTCGTCAACTAACTCAGCGTCGGCTTCTGATCGATCATCATATGTGTCATTTTATGATTTGCTTCAATAAAACTCAGCAATTTTGATGAAGGTTATGAATTTGCTGACTTCTTATTCCTCATTGTGGTCTTCTGAATCTTTCTCATTGATCATGATTAACATTTTTTTTTCTGGGCATCTCTTCGGATCATTGATATACTCAAGTTATATGTGACCAATACCTTTACATCCAAAGCACTTAGTATCCTTTCTTCTTACAATGGAACATCCAGTATTGTAGTGACCAACGCCTTTGCATTCATGACACTAAAGTTCAGCCTTCTTGTCAGATATTTCAGCTTATGATAAAATTATTTTCTTTTGACCTTGCTTTACTCTCCGAAGCACCTTGTCAAACCTTCTTACCAATAAGCTGACAGGATCATCGTCTTCATTATCAAGATTTCTAGGCTTCATGAGACACATGGCTACACCTTTTTTTTATTTCCTACTTCCAATTCCATCTCGTGAGCTCTGAGCGTTCCAATTAATTCGTTGAAGCTAATCTTATCAGCTATGAGAGGTATTAACATATATGCTTTGTATGATGTATACTTGGAAGGAAGGCACCTAAAAAATTTCTTCGCTAGTTTCTTTTTTTGGCACTTCTTTCTAAGCGTCAATGATTCATGAGCCAGTACATTGATTTGAGAGTTGGACTCCTCAATAGAATGAGTTTTTTTGGATTTCCCATGCTTGTTTGGCTGTCTCACAACCTTGAATTGGCTCAAAGTGTTTCTTGGTAACACGAACATATATGGCATAAAGTGCTCTTGAATTCAACTTCGCAAGTTCCAGCTCAGTTTTTGTATACTCTTCGTCTTGCTTGCTGGTTTCAACCCCTGACTCATCATTGACTATTGGTTCACTCTATCATGACACAATTGACTTTCACAGCATAATATCAATTCCTTAAAGAATCGACCTTATACTCGATTTTCAGATTCCATATTTTGATGCATGCAAGATTAACCTTGCACTTTATGCGAGTTCGTTGTAGTTCTCCATTTCTTTTGCTTGATCTCACCTGTTACACAAATGAACATGTGATCGCTTTCATACATGTTGTACGTGTAAGAACTACAAAGATTATCTTTACAAAGATAAGTGTATTTATTAGGATTCATTTAAAACTACTTACATGTATCTCTTTAAATAGAATACCCAACAAAATCAAGACATCTTTGACTTGTTGTACTAACCTCACACGCCTATGATCGAATACAAGACCTTAAAACCTTTCCCTTTACCCTTTTGTGTTTTCACTCACCTTAAACCATACTTATGCTAAAAGTATGACCCAGAGTGATAATCCTAATACATGGATTAAACTCGTCTACTTATACGTAGTAGTAATCGGCTAACCTTAACCTCCAATTTTTTTCCCAAATCTCCATAAAATAGAATGTTTTTCAAAGCTCTACTAAATATATACTCCCTCTGTTTCTAAATAATAAATGTTTTAACACTTTTTACTTGTTTCTAAAAGATCAATGTTTTAGATTTTCTATGGACTTTTAATAATTAATTGTAAATTTCCAAGAAATATTAATTGATAATTTTGAAATTATTGAATTGCTATTGGTTAAAGTTTTTGAAAAACTGTTATATTTTAAAATTTTCATGCATTGATAGCTAAATATTAAATTTTTCTTAATAATATATGTGAAAATTTTAAAATATGTGATATTTTTAGAATCAGAGGGAGTATTAAAAACTTTCTTTGATGAGATTTCTCTTTTCTAACATAAATATTCAACTGCTTACTCTTCAAGTAATCTTTTGATCAGTTTCAACTCAATTCCACATTTTGTTTCCAAATCAGTTCAGCTACATCTTGATTATCATATTCTATATATTCACTGTAATAGATCATGATGTAATTCCAACAGTTCAAAATGTTTATTAGACATTGCATCTTCAAATACTTATTTTCACTATTTACTCTACTTATTGTATAATAAAATGTGCACCAAATTTTACTCAATATTTTATAAAAGTGATATAATTTTGTTATGATTTTTTCTTTCTTTACTCTCTCTACCTTTTTAATTTCTTTCTCATTTTCACCATTTTATTTACTCTCTTTTACTCTTAAGTTTACTAATCACACTCTTTATATCATGTATCATAAACCGTTAGGATGGTTGACAAAGTTCGATGCTGTCGTCTATCAATATATTATATCATTATTGACTACCAATCGTTCCTCTTATATTTGCATATTTACAAAATTCATAACGCAATATTGAGCTGTATCCAGTAAACCAAACTCAATATTTTATTTGTTGTGCTTTATTTTTTGTATAGTTGGAAGCACAGAGATGACACACAGTCGCACACTATATAATTCAATATGGTGAGGGTGGAGTGGTAGGGCAAAATAAAGAACAATGATGAAGAAAAAGTCAACGCAGTTTCAGCTTGAGAAGAAATACTCTTCCTCTAAACACTAAACAAAACCGACCATCTTCTATTCTTTTTTAAATCACCACTCTAGGAATATATCTTTAAATTTTAATTCAATTAATTATCCATTTTGATTTGAAATAAAAAAATCTGGATATTTGTAATTTTACAAAACAAATAAAATAATATTTAATATTTGTATAAAATAATACAAATCACAAATATTAATACTTTTAGGAATGGATATCCGATTTGATCCGTTATATGTATATATATACACATATATTTAAAAATTATATATATCTATATAGATTATAAAATATAGTTTTCAAAGTAAAAAAATATATCACCCGCGTTAAATGCATGTTATATTTTCCAAAAATGATCATCTAAATATTATTGAAATATGATTTATTATTATTTTGATGTGTGCATATTGAGATTTTAAATAGGTTATGCTATTATGTTTTCATCTTGTGAACTGCATTCATAGTGTGTTTTTTTTTCTAAAGGGTATATTCATAGTTTTTTAGTTTATATAAAATAAAAGTATAATAATATAGAATTTTATTAATATATTTTGTATGCAGTATATTGTATGTACTAAAATGCTTCGATATAAATTAATGTGCAAATTGTAAGATAGAATAATATTCTTAAACATATTTTCCTTATTTTTATATATTGTTCAGATTTTGTAATAAATTTTTTGATTTATTAGAAAGATTGTCGATATTTTATCAAATAATATTTGTTTAATATTTTAATGAAGAAGTTCTGAAAGTTAACAATATCTAGATTGAATATTTTATAAAAATATAATTAACTGAATTTTCTTTTTATACTTTAGATTGTGTAATTTAAAGCTACAATTTTGTGTGAATTTTTTTTGTAGAAGATAATATATTGTAGCAGATTCCAGATTTTTCAAATAGTGTTGATGAAAATTTATAAATATAAAATATACTACACTTTGAGAAAAATAAATAATGAAATAGTTCTTAATAAAAAAAATTAATATTATCAAAAATGTGTGTAAGAATTGGATAAATAAAAACAATTAATTTAGTATCGTATAATGCAAAAAATCACAAACATGAAATTGGTATGTTCTTTACATTAAAACATACAGTGTATTCCCTTATGATTTGTAAAATTGTAAAGAAATTCGGTTCATTATAATCATTATGGTTTGATTATACTTGAACCAAATAAGAACTTGGGATATGAGGTCTCCTCTTTCACATGAAGATATGTCCGATTCACAAAACTCACATGTAAATTAATTTGATTTTGTAACTACATTGGAGGTGGATGGTTGAGATGTAGTTTTAAAGTTTGTGTTGTAAATTTTTGTAATGACTCATTTACCTCTTGGCCCATGTAAAAGTTCTCTATACGTTCAGGGAATCCTAATTTTTTCACTATTTAAAAAAGTGATTTCATGGTGGAGAATGATTTATAATTTTGGAGAGGTGAAGCCCTGCTAAATTTCACTGGAAAAAATCATCAACAGTCATCACGAAGGAAGAGCAATTATACCCACCCGAAAGAGAGAGTAAGATTTATTATAGACGTTTCAGGATGATAGGAGAACCAATGATCAAAACATAAAATTTTGGTGCCAAAATTTCAGAGTATGTTTTTCATTCATAGATCTATCTATAGAAGACAACAGATCTTCATTTGGAATATCTCTAAGAGTTATGGTTGCTTCTTCAAAATTGTTCTCTGCAGATCCGATGCACAAACAATCAATTTCATCAGCATTTTCCTGTTGAACCAGAACAACCAAAAAAATCTGTATCACTGGAAATATCTCAATCTCATATTTTCAGATCTTCTTCCCTTTCATTAAACTGAAGTACAGTTAGAAAGTTATAGATGTTTTAGTATGTTATATCAAGTCTGGTCGACTGTGAAATTCTAGATTTAGTTTTTCTATTTAAAGCCATAATTTTATTTTGGGAATGTTCTTAATTTGGGAAGTTTCTGTTAAAGAGATTATCTATTTTTGGAATTGTTCCATTTATGAACGTTTCTGTAAGATGTGATCTCCCTTAAGGCCTAACGAGACATGCGACCTTACTTTAACACATTTTGTTTGTTTGATTCAGTATAAGTCTATTATTTTTCTAAAACTTTTTTTAATAGATGAGGTTCATAAAACAATCGATCAATATGTAAAGAAAATAAGGTAAATCGACATTGTATTAATAAAAGTAATGAGATTCAATACAATATTCAGGTTGCTCTATAGGCTATTATAAGTTTATTCCTAAGTCGATCTACTCACACACCACACAGCCGCTCACTGATAGAGTCTTCTCGACTCCTTCACTTTACCACGATCAGCCTCAGATCCTGAAAACACACACCAGTGTACATTAAGATCCAATCTGATATCTTAATGAACAAATTTCTTACATTGCATGGTTCCGGTTCCTTATCTAAATTCATAATCTTATATATATATATATATATATATCAAGCGGCCATACTCAGAATAACTCTAAGTACAATCTCCAACAAATAGAACCATTACCGAGACACCCATTGTAAGACCCGATCCTCGCCTTTCGACCCAACTGGACCAAATGCCTTACTTTGATAATTTCATTGCTTGTTTGATTCATTTTTAAATCCTTTTATTCACTAAGTCATAATAGCATATGAGGTTCATAAATAAATAGACAGATAGCACAGCGGAATAATAAATAAGTTCATATGTATCACTCCAACTCATGTGGTCCGATACATAGTTTCTTAACAGTTTCATAAACAATAACTAATTTCTCTCTAACTTCATCTAGCCACACACCACACAGCCTTTCACTGATTGAGTCTTCACGGCTCCTTGGCTTGACCACAACCAATCTCAGATCCTGAAACCATAACCCATAAGCATTAATCTTAACCGAAGACAGAACGGATAGATCCTATAATGCTTGGCTTGGTTCCTAGAACTATGATTAACCTCGATCAATATAATCATATAATATGTCCGACCTATCCACCATATCCCAAGTCATTCAACCAACCACCCCACATGACTTAGAATAGGCAGACAGTCCAGATTAAACAAACAGAAACACGATCAGAACCGTATCGACCACGAACCAGTCCGTCCAACCGGACTATGGTCTAGGTACGATGGGATACCCTTAAAGTCCGGCTCATTAGCCCAATGGACTCACTTACCTGATCCGGCACTAGGCCTGGATCCAAACAACCGAGTAAGGCCAATACCCAAACCGTATGGTATTACAACCGATCGGACCTTGCGATCCATTACCCCGGCCAAACGACCGTGTACGTGTCCTTGCCCATGAACCGCGGACTGAACCATATGGACCGCACAGAACCTGCATCCATTGGTACCGTTTGGAACTCACACCCTTTGGTAACTTGCACCCTTTGGTACTCGCACCCTTTGGTCAATGACACCCATTGGTCTATGGTACCTCTTGGTACTCGTAACCCTTGGTAAATCATACCTCTTGGTTACTCACACCCTTTGGACTCTCATTACCTTTGGCACTCATGACACTTGGCAACTCGTTCCTTTTGGCAACTCGTACCCTTTGGCAACTCGTACCTTTTGGGACATTCCAAACGGTCAGACCCACATGCCATACCTTGGCACGATCCGAATTGACCACCCGCATAACCGACCCTTGGTCTAGGTTGCGGTTGGGATGTGGATCGATTATGATCAGGGTCGGAACCCATGATCTAACCATCACACCCCTTCGTGTATGAACAGAAAGATAAGATGAAGAATGGATGGAATCAAGACTAAGAGGGATTGGATGCAACAATGGGACCAACCGGAACATCGGTTTGACCACAAGGGTTAACCGCATGCACCATGGAACCCACGGCCCATATCCTACCTTGGAAACCACATTAGGGTCTTCCACGTTCTTCCCCTTATCAGACTTCCCCATCCCTGATCGGAAATCCTTTCCCAAACGATTACACTCGCCGGAAAGATCACCACCACAATCGACCCACTTTTTGGCCGAGAACTCTCTCTCTCTCTCTCTCTCTCTCTCTCTCTCTCTCTCTCTCTCTCTCTCTCTCTCTCTCTCTCTCTCTCTCTCTCTCTCTCTCTCTCACGTTTTCTCTGAGTATTTTTACTCTGAAACTGAATGATAAAAACGTGCAGGGAGGACCCCTATTTATAGAGGACGAGGGGGTAAGTCTTGCCCCACGAACAGGCACGACCTGTTGGTGAAAGAGCACGACTTGGTCGATAGGTTGCAACCCTTGACCACCCGCAACCCTTCGCCCATAACAGACCCTTATTGGGTCGATACCAAGCCCAACCACGACCCAGACCCACCAGGCTTAGCCCATGGACTAGCCCAAGGGTCCACCAGGCCCCAACCACCATGGCCGGACCACCTTGGCCCACCACCGGCCCGGACCAACCGCCCAGAACCCGAACACTCTGTCCAGCTGAGATGAGCTGATCCCCAGCTTGTCCAGCTGACTGAGCTGGTAGCTCAGCTGAATGAGCTGAGCTAGGTAGTGTTGAGGTGAGCTGAGCTTGGTCGAGCTGTGTTTAGCTGGTCGAGCTGGCCGTACACTTGGTCTAGCTGCCCAAACACTTGTCCAGCTCTTTTAACTCATTTCTTTCCCTTTCCTTTGGTTAAGTCCTTATGACTTAACTCTATACTGACCATGGAACGTATTTAACTTGATCTAAACGATCCTTAGCTCATTCCCTCGAACCATGGTCAGTCCCACGATCCTTATTCAGGATTGGGGGTGCTACACCCATAGTCTGACCTTGCCATCCTGTTAGGATCTAGGGTCAATGTCTTACCGTATGTCTGGACGATAAGCCAAAGACCGCCTTACATGAACCGGCCAAGGCATTAGCCTACTGTGACATTGGGGATACAATACAATCGGATTGTTTAACCATCCCTTAATCCAACCGACCCTTCTCAAGGATGATCAGACCCTACACTTATCCGACCCATGGCCATAGATCACAGTTTTGAGTGCAACCGGTCTAGGTCAAGGTTTGCAAAACTTTAACCAGATCTTCACACCGTTTATCACATATCCAGAAAGAGTAGAAACAGAAGTAATCAATACAAGAGATAATAGGAAATAATCAATTGCCCCTGGTTTAGAACTCGGTCGGAACAATCGATGTTTCTAACCAATGGATCGCTTGGTCAATCAACTGACCATAGCCGTTGCCTCTGGTGTGTTTGAGTCTTTCTCCAAGCCTTTCTCCTTGTTCTTAGTATCCATCTTCAAGCGGCCTCTATGTTCACAAACGATCATTCTCGCCAGAAACTATTAAACCATCACTACCGGCTTTATAATCGTCTCTCTCTCTCTCTCTCTCTCTCTCTCTCTCTCTCTCTCTCTCTCTCTCTCTCTCTCTCTCTCTCTCTCTCTCTCTCTCTCTCTCTCTCTCTCTCTCTCTCTCTCTCTCTCTCTCTCTCTCTTTCTCTCTTTCTTTCTTTCTTTCTTTCTTTCTTTCTTTCTTTCTTTCTTTCTTTCTTTCTTTCTTTCTTTCTTTCTTTCTTTCTTTCTCTCTCACGATATTTCTCTGATTTTTTACTCTGGAAACAGATGGCCAAAATGGACCAGAAGGCCTTATATTTATAGAGAATGCAGTCACCAACTACATTGGTACAACTTGTTGGGCAAACAGGTACAACCTGAACCACAATCACCCTTTCGCCAATAACTGTCCCCTAGAAGGCCTATCTTGGGTTTGGACCCAATTTCCAATCCCATGGACTGATTGTATGGACACCTTGGCCCATGACCAACTTACGACCAGACCTCCGACCCGAATCCGGACCCGGGCCAACTGCCTAAGATCCGAACACTTGGCCTAGCTGAGATGATCTGACTCCCAGATGAGTCAGCTAGTTCATCCAGCTAGTTTAGTTGAATCACTTTACTCACACTCCATCCGAGCTACGCCTAGCTGTTCGAGCTACCTATTCACATCGTCCAGCTATCGAACTACTCGTCCAACTCCTTTATTCCGTCTCCTTCCTTATTTGGTTAAGTCTCAGCCTACTAATGCACTTAACCCACGCTTTAGGCCATGGAACTCTTGCCTTTAGGTACTACGACCTGGCTGGTATGTTCCTTCACACCATGGCTTGTCCCGGCGATCCTATCTAGGATCGGGGATGTTACAAGTCTCCCCACTTGCGATGGATTCGTACTCAAATCCTAACCAAGTGTTTTCTCTATTGCAAACTGTTCAAACCACTTAGGAAATTCGGCCTTCATTCTAGCCTCAGTTTCCCAAGTCGTTTCCTCTCGCCCATTACAATCCCATATGAACTTGACCATCTGGGTTGTTTTCTTCATGTTTGATTTTTCCATCATGTCTACAATTCGAACCAGCCTTGTTTCTAAGGTTAGATTTGTACCTAGATCAGATGGAATCTATGGTATGATGATATCCTGGTGCGTTAAGCATTTCCGAATTGGGAGACATGGAACACACTGTGGAATGCTTCCATCTCGGTTGGCAAGTTTAACTTGTATGCTACCAAACCCACTCACTCAATGACCCTAAACGGCCATAAGTATCTTGGATTCAATTTCCTTCGTCGAGAAACTCGTACCATATCCTTGAAGGCAATCATCTTAAGACAAACCATGTCGTCTACTGCGATGTCGAGATCTTTTTTTTTGTCAGCATAGTTATTTTTTTGATCATGTGCTGCCTTCATCTTGTCCCTTAGGAACTTGATCTTATCGGTTGTATCTTCCACAATATTTGGACCAATAATGCTATGCTCTCCCACTTGGGTCCAGCATAAAGGTGTCCTGCATGGCCACCCATACGAAGCCTCATATGGCGACATGCCTACACTTGTGTGGAAACTGTTGTTGTAGGAGAAATCTACCAACGGTAAGTTCCTTCCCCCCAAACCAGGAAACATCCTCGTAGCATATCTTCGAGTGTTCTGATGGTTCATTCCGACTGGCCATCCGTCTGCAGATGATAGGCTGTACTCATGTTCACTCTTGGTCCCAATGCTTTCTAAAAAGCCTTCCAGAAATGAGAACTGAACATTGGGTCCTTATATGAAACGATGCTAGATGGAACTCCATGTAACCTCACGATCTCATCAATGTACTTACGTACAATCTGTTCAACTCCATCAGTCTTCTTGATGGCAAGGAAGTGGGCATACTTGGTCAATCGATCCACTATTACCCAGACCACATCATTCCTACTTTTGGTCATGGGAAACCCAGTCACAAAGTCCATGGTGATGTGATCCCACTTCCATTTTGGAATAAGTAGACTCTGAAGTAACCCACCCGGAACTTGTTGCTCAGCCTTAACGAGTTGACAAGTAGGACACTTAGCCACCCATTCGACCACATCAACCTTCTTCTGAATCCAATGATAGCATCTTTTGAGGTAATGAGACATCTTGGAAGAGCCAGTATTAATCGAGAATCTAGATTTATGAGCTTCCCTCATAATCTCCCCTTTAAGACCACTATCATTGGACACACTAACTCGTTGATGTGGGGTTTTATTTCACTCTCAAATTAACCCTATTTCCCACTTTTACTCTCTCAAATAAGAGGTTCAGTGTAGTACTTAGGAATCAAATCTATAGAGACTCTAGGATTGCACAATATACTTATTGATTTCCAATTAAAGCTAGATGAATTATAATAATAATAAAAGCGATTTCAAGATTGATTTGGTTTGTGAGGATCAAATTAAGAGACTAGACTTAGGAAAATTCTCAGGTTAGATTAGGTACTGCAAATTAATAGATAGCTAGGGTTTTAACTAAGGACCATTATCGAACTCAAACCTTAGGATTTAGGAGATCACTTTCTCGCATCTCAACTGAGTGTCGATAGATGTCCATAAGGTGGTATCGATCGATGCTCATTCTAAACAATACTGGTTTCGCGGTTTGATGGGTTCTCTAAACTTCCAATTCAAGTCTCGTTTGTTACCGGTTATTTAGATTGTTTAAGATAGGTTCCATGTTATAACCAATCTCTCGCTTGCGCTATAAAACCCTAATTTCTATGATTGAGGTCATCAAGTTCAACGTAGCATTAAGAGCAACTTAAACAAACAACCAGGAAGATTACCCTAACAATTCTATAAAATCAGCAGTACATTATTACCATTAAATAACCCTAAATCTAACAATGAATTACTCAGACATAGCAATAAAGAACATGACTAAAGTCTGAATAAATTGCATAGAATAAACTGAGGAAAAGATAAGGAGTTCAAGATCTTCTTTGTAATGATGATCAGATCTCTCTCTCCAATAGATGTAGCAAGGTGTTCCAACTCTCAATTCTAAAAATCTTGTGTAACTTAGAATAAAACTCTTTCTTTGGTCTCCTAGGCTTAGGTTAAAACTAAGAGAGAAAACCCTAACAAATAGTCTAAATTTTGGCCAGGGACTTGTCTTGCAAATGATGGAACTTCTGGGTAAAACTTGTAATTTCTCAAGCCTTCATTAATCTCGCAATCGACTTGGCTGTCGATCGACGCACAGTGTGTGACATCGATCGATGCACAGTGTGTGACATCGATCGATGGTTCACGCATAAACTGGATCCGACTTTGAGTTTCTTGTTGAGCATCCTAAATACTCCAAAATAGCCCAAAAGATCCAATTGCTTCCAGTGAGTACCTAGACCTGTAATTACTCTAAAAAGTACCAAATGCATATAAAAGACTCTAAAATACTATATATATCATAGGTAAAATAAGTAAAATCTATGGCATATCAACTCCCCCAGACGTAATCTTTTGCATGTCCTCAAGAAAACAAAGCCTGTGAAGGAGCTTTTGAAAAGCGCAGACTCAATTAATGTCTAAGTATAACTATCACCCTACTATGTTGCAACCACATCCTATCATGTCAATCACAGAGGAAATTTATATATCCTATCCTAGTATAACAACCAATTCCATTCTACCAACAACTTAGCAAATACTAGTTTGACTCACCCCTCTAATGATTTCATTTCTTTGTATAAAATAAAAGTGTAGGCTTTACCATGAGAGTATCGATCAAAAGACACATGGATTCTTACCTCTGCAATTCTCGACAACCAGGCACAAAGTCTTCAGTAATGTACATATCTCTCGCTTCCAACAATGTGTGATCGTTCCTTCGAATTAGAATAATGGGGTCATCGGTAATGTACCTACCCCTCTGCATCTCGGGCAGTCATTTCAATGTTTTAAGCTTTTAAATAGATGGTGAAGAGAGAGAGAGAGAGAGAGAGAGAGAGAGAGAGAGAGAGAGAGAGAGAGAGAGAGAGAGAGAGAGAGAGAGAGAGAGAGAGAGAGAGAGAGAGAGAGAGAGAGAGAGAGAGAAAGAGAGAGAGAGAGAGTTGGGAACAATAGGTGTAATGACTTGTTCCTATAGACTTCTAGAAGGAATCCAATCCAGTGTATACCAAGCCACAAAGCAAGCAAATAACGTGAGGACTAGTGTTGGAAATCAGCTTCGGTTCCTTCAAACTTTTTAAGCAAGTGTGATATAGTGGCAAGCTGATTCATTGGTATCTCTAGTAATCTCTGCAAACAACCTTCTAAGTATGGTGCTAAAGTGTATTTAGTCAATAATAAATCTTGATCATAGTCCCCTTCCTGACTCAATAAAAACTTTTTGAAAAACTTATATAATTATAAAAATAAAACTCAAAAACAAATAAATAACATTAGCGAACCTCCTCCAGACTTAAATTACATTGTCCCTAGTGTAATATATACTAGATTGGTTTAGGAAAAATTAAATCATCAGGAAACAATGTTAGAGAAAGTCGAATATACCAAACTCCGAAAAGAGTATCGATCGATGGTTATAGGTGAGTGTCGACGGATGGTAAACCATCACCATCGACTGATGGTGTCGATTGAGGGTGGATTCAAACAGTCTGCTGTACTTTTCTATTAAGTCGCCGTCGATCGATAGCAACTCAACGTCGTCGATCGATGCTATGCTAGCAGACTGAAATCGTGTGCGCCTACTCTCCAATCGATCATCTCTCTTTGGGTTAGCTCTGTTAGACACTCAAACACACATCAAAACATCCAAACAGAAACAAATAAATGAGTCTAAATCCAAAGGCAACAAACAAAAGAAAATAAGTACGAGTGTAAGTCTCCAATTAAATAAGAGACTAAGGAGAAACAAAGGAGACTACTCCTCGTCTGAGGTATCCATATCTGGCTGCTGGGGCTGTGGTGCGGCTCCTGGTGGCGATCTCCAGATTTCACTCAAAAATTTATTTTTATGATATCCTTTGAAGAGTTTGGGTTTTACTTCGACCGAAAGATAGTTTACTATATCTTCATACCAAGGTCTATTAGTGGTGTTCAGTGCACACACCCCTCGAAGGAGTACAACTGACGTTGATGTCTATTGGAATGATTATTTCCTTGTCCTTCTCAAATGTATCGTCGGTCGATGGTATATGGAAATAATCAATCGATGCTTTACTGCTATAGTCGTTCGATGGGCTTAGCATGTTGTCGATCGATTCCACTTCATGTGCCAAACTGACTATACCAACGAAATTCGATTATGTTAAGTAGACATTTTCTGTGGGTAAGAAATCATCTATACAGATGTCGTCATCTATTCTTATTCGTGATAAGTGATCTGCGACTCCGTTTTACACTCCTTTCTTGTCTTTTACTTTTTCTAGGCTTAGCGTCCTTTTTGTTCATCAAGTATTTCAATGCCGCGTGGTCGGTGTGAACAACTACTTTTGAACCGACTAGATAGGATCAGAATTTCTCGAAGGCGAATACCACGACCAATAACTATTTTTATGTTGTCACATATTTACATTATGCATCGTTTAGTGTTCTACTGGAATAGTATATAGAATGCAACTTTCTGTCTTTCTTTTGCCCAAGTACTGCACCTACAACAAAATCGCTGACGTCGCACATAATCTCGAATGGTAGATCCCAGTCTGTTACTTGGACATATGGGCAGATACAAGCGCTGATTTGATTTCTTTAAAGGCTTCGAGACATTGATGTGTAAAATCGAATTTCACCTCTTTGCATAGGACTGCGGTAAGGGGTCTAGAAATTTTGCTAAAATATTTTATGAATCGCCTGTAGAATCCAGCATGTCCTAGAAAACTTCTAATGTCCTTAACATTAGTGGGTAGTGGCAGGCCAGTCATTACTTCAATCTTGCCTTGTCTACCTCAATTCCGGCTAGTGAGACCTTGTGGCCAAAGACAATTTTGTTGTTAACCATAAAATGGCATTTTTCCTAGTTCAAAACCAGATTTTTCTCTTTGCAGCTAGCTAATACCTTACACAGGTTATCAAGACATGTTTTGAAATTTGGACCATATACTGAGAAGTCGTCCATGAAAAGCTCCATGAAGTCCTCGATAATATTGATCAATATCGACATCATGCATCTCTGGAAAGTCGCAGGGGCGTTACAAAGTCCGAATGACATCCTGGGATATTTGAACGTTCCATAGGGACAAATAAAGGTGGTCTTTTTTTTATCGTCTGGATGTATGGGAATCTGGAAGAATCCTGAATACCACTCTAGAAAACAATAATATTCGTGGCTTGCAAGCCTTTCTAAAATCTGATCGATAAAGGTTAAAGGGAAATGATCTTTTCGTGTGGCAGCATTCAGCTTCCTGTAATCAATACACATTCTGTGTCTGGTGACAGTTCTAGTAGGGATCAATTCATTTTTGTCATTCGTTACTACCGTAATTCCTCCTTTCTTTGGGACAACATGAACCGGACTGACCAGTTTCTGTCTGAGATCGGATAAATAACGCATGCTTCTTGAAGTTTCATGATTTCCTTTTTAGCTACTTCCTTCATGTTGGGGTTCAATCTCATCTGATGCTCGATGGATGATTTGGACTCATCATCAAGGTGTATCCTATGCATGCATAAATCGGTAGAGATTACCGGGTTGTCATCTAACGAATATCCGAGAGCCTTGCGGTGCTTCCAAAGTTTATTCAGAAACAGTGCTTGCTCTCTGCTACTCAAGTTTGCATTTATGATGACAGGATATGAGTTTTCGTAAAGAAACTCATATTTAAGACCAGCGAGAAGTGGCTTGAGCTCGATTTTAGGTGCTTTCGCTTTGCTCCAGTCGTCAGTTATAGTACGTTCTTGATCGACGGTTATATCATGATGTCGATCGACTTGGATCGATAGATCGAGTTCTTCCATATCGACATTAAAATTTTCTTTTGTGGCATCCATTAACCTTGTATACTCTTCAGTGCGATCATCCAACGCTGAGATGTCGCCTTCAAGAGATGTGATTACTCTCTCTAGAGGATCGTTTGAGCACATATCTATGAATGATCTTCTGCTAGGTCACAAAGGTAATCAGTATGGTAATTTTGACCGTCGATCAAAGGCTGTTTTATTATTTTCTCCTTGTCAAAGACCATCAGTATTTTCCCGATGTTGAGGCATATACGTCCTTCTTTGACATCAATGATCGCCTCGACAGTGGCCATGAAAAGTCTTCTTAAGATAAACGGGTTTTGGGGTTCTCGTTCATATTTAATCACTACGAAATCTGCATGTATATAGCAGTTATGAATGTGTACGGGCATGTCTTCAAGTACACCTTCCAGAATTCTAGTGGATCTATCAGCTAAAACGATGGTGACTCTGGTTGGTTGAAACTGTGTTAGCCCGAGGGTGACTGCAACTGAATAAGGCATCATGTTTACACTAGAGCCTAGAACGCAGAGGAATCTTTGAAATCTTTTGTAGCTGATAGTGCAGTCCAGAACAAAACTACTGGGATCATGGAGTTTAACTAGAGTTTTCCTTGAATAATTTGGCTCACTTCTTCGGATACCATCATCACGCAGTGTTCTGACTCATGAAATCCTCTCGATGCCACATCTTTTATGTACTGCTTAATGGTAGACAAGATGTGAATGGCATCGCTTAGCGGCATTTCAATGCTTACTTTGTCAAACGCTTTCTTGCATATAGCTTTTTTCTAGATGCTTCTTCTTCTTCTTAGCGTTTTTTGGAGGAAAGGGGGTTTCTATTGGTAGACCTTTTTTCCTAACCGGTTCGTCTAGTTATGGGTTAGAGTGTCGATCGATTCTTGCTTCAGAGCGTCGATCGATTATAGGTTCGGAATGTCGTTCGACTCTAGGTAAGGAGTGTCGATCGATGTCTCCTACGTCTGTGTTCTTTCCCTTAAGTTCAAAAAATAATTTCTCAAGGTCGTCAGTTTGGTCCAATCCTTCAGTTTTGGGAGGGATTTTGAGATCTTTCTCGTTAATTTCAGTGGGATGGGGTGCGGTTTTTCTTTTTCATATGTTGCAATTTTCTAGAATACATCGATAGTGATGCTCTCTTTATCCATGGGTGAATTTTCTACCACTTCGTAAAGCCACGAGATTGCAATGGCTCATGAGGTTAGCTTCTATTTTACCATGTAAGAATCCATCCTCTCTCCTCATGGACACATAACGTTACTCGCCACTTGATTGTCGATCCTCTTAATGTGTTCGCTCAGAGTTCCAATTTTTCTGTCATCTCTAAGTATATCAAATCTAATTTATCATTGAGGTTGGCGGCTATTCTACGGTTTTCTGTGAAGACTTGATTCATTTTTGACTTTGAACGTCTTTCGTGTTTGTTCACAATGGAGTCGTAGTTGCTTGTGAAATTGCCAGCGCTTTCTCTAAATCGTTGGTCGTTCAAGTTAATATCTTTAGAGAACTCAACTCGTTTTTCGAAGTCGGAAGAAATGGCATCATCCTCACCATAATTTTGAGACAAGCTATGTCCGTCAAGAAGGGTCGCAACTGCTGCCAGATTTTTTCTAACTCGGATTGAGTGCTTCTCCTCTGCGAACATTGGTGGTTCCTTCCTTTCGGTGTCTCTCTTTTCGAAAGCTCTACCTAAAGCTATGTTTTCTATCAGCCTTTTAACACTTGCAGGGCTTTTGGTGCTGAAGTTTCCCTCGGTGGCTGTATCAAGGATGGTTTGATAGTCTAGGTTTAGTCCTCTATAGAAAGTGTTGATGAGTTGGGGTTCTGAGAATCCATGGTGCATGCACAAAAGATGGTAGCTCTTGAACCTCATCCATGCGTTTTTAAAGGGCGCGGTTACCTTGAATGAATGTGGATATTTCTCTTCTCGCTTCCCAGCATCTCTCTTCGTCAAAGAAGTGATTGATAAAAGCGCTTCTAATATATTCCCAACAAGTTAGAGATCCTGGTGGTAGCTGGTTCAGCCACCTCCTGGCGTCACCTTCAAGGGGAAAAGGAAAAAGTTTACAGCGACTGAAATCCTCGTTCACCATGTCTTCTAGCATCTCGATGTGATCGTTCGTGTGTTCAGTAGGAAAACAGCTGAATTGATTTTTGCACGCCATAATTAGGAAGTTGATATTAATCTCAGAGCTTTATGTATGTTTGTCTGATAATCGAATTGAAGACATATTGGAATAGGTCCTGCTAGAGTTTAGGTATTAAAGCATTGGCAATTCATGCTTTCTCTCACTCTTTGGAGATTTAGTGATTTGATCAGAGATTGCAGCCCCCTGATAATTAATGAGTTGGCTTGCTTCGTTGCTTTTATTGTTCATTGGTTATATCAAGACTACTTTCTTATTATCAGAATCAGTAAAGGTGTACTTACCTGCTTCCGGCTGATCGCTATCGATCGATGGCAATAGAAGGGTGTCGCCCGACAAGAGTGGACCAACATCGATCGATTCCGGATGAGCTCCGTCAATCGATTCTTGTTTTCCTGAATACATATTCTCTCCTTTAAGTACCTGCATCATGAGGTTTAAAGAAATAATAAATTAGCATACAGTAAAGTAAAATCTATACAATATTCTAATTGAAATCTAATGGCAATAAGAAAGAGTCCCCAACAACGAGGCCAAATTTTGATGCGGGGTTTTATTTCACTTTCAAATTAACCCTATTTCCCACTTTTACTCTCTCAAATAAGAGGTTCAGTGTAGTACTTAGGAATCAAATCTATAGAGACTCTAGGATTGCACAATATACTTATTGATTTCCAATTAAAGCTAGATGAATTATAATAATAATAAAAGCGATTTCAAGATTGATTTGGTTTGTGAGGATCAAATTAAGAGACTAGACTTAGGAAAATTCTCAGGTAGGATTAGGTACTGCAAATTAATAGATTGCTAGGGTTTTAATTAAGCACCATTATCAAACTCAAACCTTAGGATTTAGGAGATCACTTTCGCGCATCTCAACTGAGTGTGGATAGATGTCCATAAGGTGGTATCGATCGATGCTCATTCTAAACAGTATTGGTTTCGCGGTTTGATGGGTTCTCTAAACTTCGAATTTAACTCTCGTTTGTTACCGGTTATTTAGGTTGTTTAAGATAGGTTTCAGGTTATAACCAAGCTCTCACTTGCGCTATAAAACCCTAATTTCTAAGATTGAGGTGATCAAGTTCAACTTAGCATTAAGAACAACTTAAACAAAGAACCATAAAGATTACCCCTAACAATTCTATAAAATCAGCAGTACATTATTACCATTGAATAACCCTAAATGTAACAATGAATTACTAAGACATAGCAATAAAGAACATGACTAAAGTCTGAATAAATCGCATAGAATAAACTGAGTAAAAAGATAAGGAGTTCAAGATCTTCTCTATAATGATGACCATATCTCTCTCTCCAATAGATGTAGCAAGGTGTTCCAACTCTCAATTCTAAAAATCTTGTGTAACTTAGAATAAAACTCTTTCTTTGGTCTCCTAGGCTTAGGTTAAAACTAAGAGAGAAAACCCTAACAAATAGTCTAAATTTTGGCCAGGGACTTGTCTTGCAAATGATGGAACTTCTGGGTAAAATTTGTAATTTCTCAAGCCTTCATTAATCTTGCAAACAACTTGGCTCTTCGACGCACAGTGTATGACGTCGATTGATGGTTCACAAATAAACTGGATCCAACTTTGAGTTTCTGGTTGAGCATCCTAAATGCTCCAAAATTGTCCAAAAGCTCGAATTGCTTCTAATGAGTTCCTATACATGTAAATACTCTAAAACAGTACCAAATGCATACATAATACTCTATATTTCATAGGTAAAATAAGTAAAATGGCATCTCACTCATCCACAAACTAAGATGGTACCATCCTTTACTATTTGGTACTCAGTCTGGTCGTTTTGAGAAACCTTCTTGAGGTTATCTTCTTGATCTTGTGACAATCGAATCCGGGTAAGTAGGTCGGCCTTCTTGACCGCATCTAACCCCAATAGTTCATTTGAACGAGACAATGTATTCAAGCAAAAGTATGGTCGTTGATATGCTCAAATTAACTCTAGAGCAACTTTACTCTCTCAAATAAGATGTTTGGTTCTAGTACTTAGGGATCGAATCCACATGGAGTGTGGTACACAATAAACTCAATACATTCGCGATTGAGCTAGGCAAAATGTTTAATAAAGCAGGTGATTGATTGATTGAAGTTTGTAAAAAATTAAATGAAATAGCTAGATCTAGGGTTTCCGGTTAGTGGATTATAGTGGATATAAGCTAAGGGTTTTGTATCCTAGAATCTGAATGCAAACAGTAAGATATGAAGTAGTGAATCTATCTATGATTTAAGTCTTTGTTAACTACTTTCATTGAGAACTCGAAATACACTTTCGATTGATGTTATTGAGCTAGCATCGATGCTATTGAGCTAGCATCGATCAATGCTCACATGAATCAAGCATCACAACCTAATTTGATTTGTTCACTAAAATTACTAGACCAACTCTCGTATGTATCTACCAACCTATCTCAACATGATTTATTCAGGTAATGATCCTACTCTCGCAGTTGTCAATTATCCTAAGTTCAGAGTTCTAGTTGGCCACTCTAGAACATGAGTAATAATCAAATTCTATTGAATGATCTTATTACACCATAGAATTTTTATTGTTTGGCTAATCCATCAATAATATTAATAAACCTAAACTTAGCAGATGGATCAATCCAGACATGATAGTTATCACATAAATCATAGATGAATAGATGTAATAGAATAAATAATAAAACTAATGGAGTTCCAAGATGACTCTTGGAGTGATCTTGACCAGCCTGACCATGAAGGGTTTGAATAAAATGTATGAAACAACTATGCAATGGATAATAGCATGGTCTAATGGGTTTTCTAGAGAACTTATTGGCTTGATCATGAGGTATTGGGCTGGGAGAAGGCTATGGGCCTTTTTATGTTCTTTATCAAGCATTGATCGACTATGAGATTATATGGAAGACTATGGTGCAAGATGGGTAACCTAAATGAGTTTATCAGGAGTGATCTTGATGACCTAGACACACTAGAGAAGATGGTTAAACCGGAAGAGATAGTTCTATCAAGTTATATGGACAAACTAGAGCTGAAGCAAGAGTTGGGCCAAAGAACAGATGTGCTGATCACAATTCAAGGATGTCATTTATGTCGACCAGGTGGGACTAAAGAAGAGAATGATCATGTCCAAATTGGTGTGATCAGGTGCAAAAGAAGTTGGTCCAGAATTTCCTTTTCAATCAAAAATGGAAATATCTTAGAGAAGTCTTAGAGAAGCTTCAGACATCAATCTATGCAAGAGAAAGTGCATATTTCATTCTCTAAAGCCTTTTCGGCAGTTTTCCTATTTACTTAAGTTTTTCCATTTTAGTTTAAAGCCAAAGGTATTGTAACCTTTTTAAGGGTTGTCTAGGTTTTCCTTTTTACTATTTTATGCTTTACTATATGAACATACGTAGCCTACACGTATTTACTTAAGCATTAAATCAATAAATCCTTATAATATATAATTCTTCGAGTTCTTTGTCTCTTTGAGACTTTATCTTTTGTTCCCATTGAACAAACACGATCATAAGGTAGGGGAACCTTCCAGACGTGCCATTCAAGCCTAAGTAAACGAAGTTACACTCGTATAGTTTGAACCATCTACACAACACAAGGACTTCCACACCTTTGTGTGAAGATCATCAAACGTCCAAGAGGCTTCTAAACCTCTAGGATCACCCTCATACACCTTCAAGTGATTCGTGGGAAAGAGGATCTGACCGAAATCATTCCAAGTGGTATCAGAGCCGTTTGAAGGTTTAGGGTTTGATTATCTTAACCAAGGACCACGTGTTTCATCTATTATCCAGAAATCTTCAATGTACTCTTATAGAAAACATGAAGAGAAGTCAAAACAACCAGCAACAAGAGAGATGTTGCAAGGAAGAAGAAAAGAGATCCAGATTCCACCGTTCTATGGAAAGCTTGATCCAGATACATACCTAGAATGGGAAAAGGAGATGGATTTCGTTTTTGGCTGCCACAACCACATTGAGGAGAATAAGGTATATCTAGCAACTACTGGCTTATATGGACGTGCACTTGACTTCTGGAATCATACTACAAGCACAAAGAGACACACTGGAGACCAACATGTTTCTTCTTGGTTTGAGAGGAAGTTCATAATGAAGAAACGGTTTGTATCCACGAGCTATGGTTATTATGAGAGGTTGCACATCCCTTCTAGGTCAGAACAGGGACATGTCAGGTATCAAAAACCTAATTTAGATGTGAGGATCAGAGGGTTCTCAGAAGCTTCAATCGCAGCTTCCAGAACAACCTGATATGTGCAAAGTCCAGAGTTACAAGATTACCTTAGGGACGTGATACAACAATAATTCAGTGTACTAATGAAAGACCCACAACTGAAGTCAGTACCACGGTCAGAAGAAAGAGTTGATGATCAAATTTTCCATAAGAAGGAACCAGTAGAGAAGAGTGAAGAGATTAAGTCAAAATCGGCAGCTTCTTATCATGGAGGCAGTTCGGCCATTAAGCTGAAACATGAGAAGATTCTACCAGCTTTGTGTGGTCACATTTATGATATAATAAATACTTGAGAAGGGGGTCTTGATGAGGCACCTGCAGTTCATAAAGATTTGATTGAGGCTTCGATTGAGGAAGGTGGATTCATTATATATTTTTCTTATGATATACTGATCAAACCTTTTGTGTGTCTTCAGTTTAACCGTGTGGAATATCCGAGGTTTTTCAAGGGGCTACAATACCTTTTATTTGAACCAGGAGGAGAGGCGTGAGTTCTTAAAGGCTAAGAAAACACCTGGGTCCAAAGAGTAGCTGTTATACATGATCCATTCATCCTCGAAGAACCGGATTTGAGGTCAAATCCATTTGAAGTAGGAGGGGTTAGTGTGACCAGAAACAGAATCCAAGACAAGCAAGAGGAGGTCAAACCGGAGTTTTATTCTTTAGAAAAGGGCTTGCAAACATGGCCACATCATCCTAGGCCGAGGTACTTATTGATTGAGTTTGGGCAGGATGATCCGAGAAGAATTGAAGAGCTTGGAAAGTTTAAGGACGACCAAATGCTTAAGAGGGAGTATGGAGATCATATCACATGGCCACCTGATCATATGGAGCGTCATATCCAAGTAAACAAGAGGTAGGGTCGTGGAATTTTGAGGAATAATCGAAGTATGCTCATTCTCGATCACATTGGACTAGTTCAACCACAAGACTACCTAATGATGTTCATGAACGTTTCTAGAGAGTTATTACTACTTGCTTATCAGTCTAAGCTTAGTTTACAAGCCAGAATGTCTAAGAAGAAGGCGTGTGTAGAGTTTCATTGGATAGAATCTCAAGAAGAAGCCATCGACACAAAACTAGACAAAGAGAATAAACTACTTGGCACAAGTGTTGTTTGTAGTGTGATGCATCTGATGAATGTGAAGGACTTACAATCCTTTGTGTTTGAACCTGGAGGGACTCTTTATGTTCTGATTACATGAACAAAGTAGTGGAAGCAGGTTCTGCAAGAGTTGGACTACTTAGAAGGTTCAGATATGAGGATAAATCCTTTAAAGGAGGAGGAGATAGAGTGATCTTGACTAGCCTAACCGTGAAGGGTTTGAATACAATGTATGAACCAGCTATGCAATGGATAATAGCATGGTCTGATGGGTTTTCTATAGAACTTATTGGCTTGATCCATGAGGTATTGGACCGAGAGAAGGCTATGGCCTTGTTATGTTCTTTATCAAGCATGGATCGACTATGAGATTATATGGACGACTATGGTGCAAGATTGTTAAGCTATATGAGTTTATAAGGAGTGATCTTGATGAGCTAGACGAACCAGAGAAGATGGTTACACCGGAAGAAATGGTTCGATCAAGTTAAAGGGGAAAACCATAGCTGAAGCAAGAGTTAAGCCAAAGAAGAGATGGGCTGATCACAAGTAAAGGAGGTCATTTATGTCGACCAGTTGGGACTAACGAATAGAATGATCACATCCAATTTGGTTTGGATCAGGTCCAAGAAGAAGTTGGTCAAGAATGACCTTTTTGATCAAAACTGGAAATATCGACCAAGCAAAATGGAATCTTCGACCAGTAGGAGAGACCACTTGTTTCCTTTAGTGAGACAAGACCAGATAACTCATAGATTTACTAGAGAAGCCTCAAAAATCAATCCATGCAAGATAAAGTGCATATTTCCTTCTCTAAAGCCATTTAGGTAGTTTTCCTACTTACTTAAGTTTTTCCATTTTAGTTTAAAGTCAAAGGTGTTGTTACCTTTTTAAGAGTTGGCTAGGTTTTCCTTTTTACTATTCTATTCTTTACTATATAAACATGTGTAGCCTACACGTTTTTGTTTAAGCATTAAATCAATAAAGCCGTATAATACAAAATTCTTTGAGTTCTTTGTCTCTTTGAAACTTTATCTTTTGTTCTTCTTGAACACACACTATCATAAGGTATAGGAACCTTCCAGATTTGCCATCCAAGCCTAAGTAAACTGAAGTTAAACTCATTGGATTTGAACCATCTACACAACACAAGGACTTCCATACCTTTGTGTGAAGACCATCAAACGTCCAAGAGGCTTCTAAACCTCTAGGATTCGCCCTCATACACCTTCAAGTGATTCGTGGGAAAGGAGATCTGACCGAGATCATTCCAACTCTGAAGAGTTCCTCTCTTTTCTCCGATCCTAAAACTAAGAACAATGACTAGAATAAAGTGTAGAAACCGTGTAGCCTAAAAAATGGCTTAGAAACATATAAATAGGGTTTTGAGTCATCCAGGGGTATTTTGGTAAGTCTTTGTGGCTTTTGGGCTTTAGTTGGTCTTGAAATATACTTGGCCCGCGTTCTGAGATCACCATCGGTCGACAACAAGGTTGTGCCATCGATCGACACTCCTTCGTCTCCGCGGCAGCTTCATCTCTCGAGGCAGATATACTACTCTTCAGTAAAACAAGCATAACCTCTTCTATATGATGCTGATTGAGCTCAAACATGTGGTATTGGAAATCTAACTCAAATCTCTATCTTGTGTCAAAATATAAGCTCAATCTCACCGTGATAAGATCTCCATACATACCTAAACTTCTGACGCGTCTTCGCAGTTATGCATCTCAAAAGGCTCCATAATCACTAAAGTCCTCCAAAACGTACCTGACCTGAAAACACTCTAAAACAACCCAGAAACACATATTAGACTCTAAATAGGGCCCATAAAATGGTCTAAAATTGGTAAATATTAGGACCCATCAACTCTCTCATACTTAACCTTTTGCTTGTCCTCAAGCAAAACAAAGGTAAACATGTTGAAGAGGTTTAAAAACCAGGGACTCACAAAATCTCTAACTTATCATTGTCGCTTCTACTATGTTGCAACTACATCAAATAAATGCTAATCTTATAGGAAATTTTTATACCTTATCCTAGTATAGCAACCAAATTTATTCTACCAGTAACTTAGCAAATACTAGTCTGACTCACCCCTATACGAACTTCATTTCTTGCATAAAATAAAAATGCATGCTTTACCTTGGCAGTATCGATCGGAGGACACATGAACTCTTATCCCTGCAAGTATCTAAACACACAAGTAGTCTTCTATGATCACTTTCTTCCCTCTATCTCTCTTTTATATATTTTTATAAGTCCAATGAATCAATGATGTTGATACAATCCATTTTTTTCATCTTTCTTTCTTCTTTATCTTCTCTTTTTTTGTATTTTATTTTTGACAAAGTGTAGGAGAATAATGGGGTCACTAGTAATTTTACATATCCTCGCTTCCAATGTTATTTGATCATTCCTTTCCGAATTAGAATAATGGGTCATAGGTAATTTACCTACGCCTCTGCATCTTTCAGGAAATCATCTCAAGCTTTTGTTTTTATAGATGCCTAAGAGAGAGAGAAGGGAATCATAAACACACAGACTTTTACCTTCCATACTTGTAGGAGGAACCCAATCCAATGTATGCCAAACCCCAAAGCAAGCAAATAAGTCAATATCAGGTTGGAGGTCAGCTTTAGTTCCCTTAAACTTTCTAATCAAGTGAGATATAGGGGCATGATGATCCACTTTGGTATCTCTAGTATTCTCTTCAATCAACAAATCTAAGAATTGTACTATAGAGTGGTTAGACAATAAGTAAAAATAAAATCTGATTATAATCACCTTTTTGACTCCATAAAACCTAAATAATCATAGAACGTAAAATTCAAAATAGAAAACAATATTAGTAAACCTCCAGAGACTTAAATAACACTTCCTCTAGTGTTATCCCCTCCTGGTTTGGTAGGAAAGTAAATAATAAGTAAAGAGCTTATTGAAGAAACTCGAAACCAGACTCTATAATGAGTGTCGACTTATGGTAGCTGATTGGTGTTGACCGATGGTAGATCTTTGCCGGCAGCCGATGGTGGTGTGATGGTGTCGACCGATGGTGGTCTTCGAACTTCCTTTTGTCTAATAAATTTTTTAATAGAAACCTTCAATAAATAAATAAAATCTGAAATTAATAATAAATAAAAACGAAATTTAAACTTACTAAATAGTGAGTTGTCTCTCACTCAGCGCTTGATTATAGTCTTTAGCTTGACGTTTAGAATTCTGATTCAGTCCGGATGAGATTGAGAACTTTCTCCAAAACAAGTCTCAATGCCTTCTTTCTTCAGCTTCATTACACTTTTTTTGAAAGCCTCCATTTACTCTTATCCTTTGTCTATCATCTCAACAATAAAGAGTGCTCGAAGATTTGCAAATGGATGTGAGAAGCATCTACTGGGCACTTTGTACTTCTCACACCATCTGAAAAGTGGGGAATCAATGATAACTGAGGACCGCCCTTTGTCATTTTTTTTTTCTTCTAATTCTTCCTCTTCTTTTCCCTAGACTTGTCTGATCTCGTGTGGTTGCCTCAATCAAAAATATTTCAACACACTTCAAGCTCCTTCGGCTCTGATATGCAATGGGTGTCGATCAACACTCCAGTGGTGGTGTCGATCAATACTGCTTTTGTTGAGCCTCTATCGACATCACTTCTATATCTCAACCCTCTCTGAGAAGCTACTGCATACATATGATCATCAAATACCCCATTGTAGGAACCCAAATCCACATTCCTATCAGGTGGAATAAGAAATTTAATTCCCGAAACAGCGCAGGGAACCAAAAACTTCACATGTTCATGTACAATCTTCACTCTTTTATGAAAACCAGCAGCTTCTTTTGCGTAGATTGGTGGTCTCAAATGTTCGTAGACAGTAAGGTATGAGGCCTCGGACTTGTGCATTCTCTCCTCAACTGGTTTTGGTTCAATCATGTAACATGGGTGCTCGTTCAACGATGAGTGTCGATCGATATTTGGTTGGTGTTTTCGATCGATATTAGGTGGTTGGTGTCGATCGATGTCATGTGGATGATGTCGATCGATGTCAGCTTTCGATGAACTCTCTCAACCAAAAATTTTAAGCCATTCTTCTAACTCCAAGAAGTCTTCCATAGTGATTTCTTTACTCATATCCAAATCTGAAATTTGAGGCAGTTCTTCATCCTCTAGCTCAAAAAATTCTTCCATGGAAATCTCTCTACCTGAATCAAAGGAGAGATAGCATGAGACATCAGTGATCTTCAGTGTCGAGTTTGTGATATCATGAGTGCAACTCAATTTTCCAGGGGTTTCAAATGGTGTTGATCGACAAACTAAGTATGCGTCGATCGATGTTGAGGATTTAGTGTTGATCGATGCTGAGGTATTTGTGTCGATCGATGCTTAGGTATATTTTTCGATCGATGCTGAGCTATTTGTGTCGATCAATGCTGAGGTCGGATCACTAATATCAGCTTCGTCCTCTCTGCTCAGTTCCCCAGATCCATGTTGCTCATCGTCCTCTACCATATATCTCAGCACAGATTCCATCTTGATCTCTAGATTTGGTGCAGCATCATAGAGAAAGCTGTTGAGGAAGGTGTTCGTGATGTCATTCGAAGTAGTGAGAGATCCAGGTGGCAAATTCTTGAACTAACATGCTGCTTCTCTAGCAAGAGAGTAAGGAAATAACTTGAAGAAGTAATATTCTTCAGAAACTCCGTTGCACTTAATGGTCTTTGAATATTTCGAGGTGGTTAGTGGGACATTCATGAGGAAGACCATCAAAAGGATGCTGCCCCACAAGAGAGATATATGCAGGACTCAACTCAAAATCATTCCTTTGGATGGTAGAACGACGAATCGCATACCTAGTAGCGTAAAACTCCTCAGGAGTGTTGTAATCTCTAAGTGCCCTATGTCGCTCAGTCCTAGCATTCACAACAAAAGCAGTAGAATCAGGAATCGCAGTCCCCTGTGCATAAATCAATTGTCCTGCACTGTTGTGAGCGACCTTCCTCGTCTTGTAAAACCTTATTCTTGTCAAAACTCAGTACTAATACCTCGACCTTCTTTATCTTACCGCAAGTAGTGGCGATCAACGCTAAGGAGTTGGTGTCGACCGATGCTTGGTTCAGGCTGTTGATCGCTGCTGCGTGGAGGTTGTCGATCGACGCTTCCCTTGTAAACTTACGGATTGTGCGTGAATCAGCAGGCTCCTTTTTTGAAGAACCCAAAAATCTCTTCTCACTGCTTCCTGGTACTAAGACATATGTACCTGAAACACAAATTTTTTTATGTATGTAAACTAAAATAGAAAAAAAGCCTAGACTAAATCAAACAAATTAAGTCTAATGGTGACTCCTCGCTCCCTGGAAACGGTGCCAAATTTGATATACTCAAATTAACCCTAGAGCAATTTTACTCTCTCAAATAAGAGGTTTAGTTGTAGTACTTAGGGATCGAATCCATAAGGAGCATGGTCACACAATAAACTCAATATAATCGTGATTAAGCTAGGCAAGATGTTTAATAAGGAAGTAAATAATGAAAGAAGGTGATTGATTAATTTAGGTTTGTAAACAATTAAATGAAATAGCTAGATCTAGTGTTTCAGGTAAGTAGATTTTAGAGGACAGAAGCTAAGGGTTTTGTATCCTAGAACTCGATTATAAGATATCAAGTAGTGAATATATCTATGATTTAAGTCTTTGTTAACAACTCTCGTTGATAACTCGGAATACACCGTCGATCGATGCTATTGAGCTAGCATCTATCGATGCTCACATGAATCAAGCATTACGACCTGATTCGATTTGCTCACAAAAATTATTAGACCAACTTTTGTATGTATCTAGCAACCTAGCTCAACAGGATTTATTCAAGTAATGATCATACTTTCGTAGTTGTCCATTATCCTAAGTTCATGGTTCTAGTTGCTACTCTAGAACACAAGCAATAATCACAGTTTTATTGAAATATCTTATTACACCCTAGCAGTTCTATTGTTTGTCTAATCCACAAATACCATTAATAAACCTAAACCTAGCAGATGGATCTACTCATACATGAGAGTTGTCACAAAAATCATAGATGAATAGATAAAATATAATAAATAATAAAACCACTGGAGTTCCAAGTGGAATCTAAAGGAGTTATTCTTTTCTCTTCAACCCTAAAACTAAGAACAATGAATAGAATAAAGCGTAGAAAGCATGTAGCCTAAACAATGGCTTAAAAACATATAAATAAGGTTTTGGATCGTCCAGGGGTATACTGGTAACTTATGGTGGCTTATGGGCTTTGGTCAGTCTTGAAATATACCCGGACCGCGTTCTGGGATCACCGTAGATCGACAACAAGGCTGTGTCGTCGATCGACACTCCTTTTTCTCCTCGGCAGATTCACCTCGCAAGGCAGACAGACCACTCTCCAGTAAACCGGCATTACTTTTGATATAGGATGCTCATTAACCTCAAACCAATGGCATTGGAAATCTACTCGAATATCTCTCTTGTGTCAAGATATCAACTCAGTCGCACCGTGGGAAGTTCTTCATCCATATCTAAACTTCTGACGCGTTTGCGCAATTCTGCATCTCAAAAGACTCCACAATCACCAAAATTCTCTAAAACATACATGAACCTGAAAACACTCTAAAAAACCTCATGCACACATAATATACTCTAAACATGGCCCGTAACATGGTATAAAAGTGATAAATATTGGTACCTATCAGTCGTTTGCCTCACGTTCTGCTGATACATCTGCCTGTCTCCGGCTCAAAACCTCGGCCACCAGGTTGGATTTTCCCGGATGATAGGCAAGGTAATGTCTAGATCGTAATCCGCTACAAACTCCATCCACCGTCTCTGCCTTATGTTCAACTCAGGCTGGGTGACTATATACTTAATATTCTTGTGGTCAGTAAGTATTTTTACCTTGGAACCATATAGGTATGAACGCCAAATTTCGAAGCGAAAATTATCGCAGCCATCTCCATGTCATGGGTGGGATAGTTTCCTTCATGTTTCTTCAGTTGCCCAGATGCGTAGGCAATGACCTTCCCATGTTTTGTCAACACGCAACCCAATCCAGTTATGGATGCATACATGTAGATCACATATCGTTGGTCGGTTTCTAGTAGAACTAGGACAGGTGCACGCTTGTCATCATGTCCTTCATTGCTGAGAAACATCTCTCGCATTCCTCAGACCTTGCAAACTTCACATCCTTCCCGTTCAACCGTGTCATTGGTTGAGCCAACCTTACAAATCATTTCACAAACTTTCGGTAGTAACCCGCAAGCATGAGGAAGCTCCTCACCTTCGTGGCATTCTTGGGTCGAGGCCAATCCTGCATGGCCTTTATCTTCTCTTGGTCAACCAAGACGCCTAGGTCGGACACGATGTGACCGAGGACCCTATGCTCTTCTGCCAAAAACTTCACATGCTGAGTTTTACATAAAGCTTATGTTCTCGTAATCGTTCCAACACGGCTCTCAGATGCCTCTCATGAGATTCTTTATCCTTAGATTAAACCAGCATGTCATCTATGAAGATGATCACTGATTCATCCAGGAAATCTCTGACACGCTATTCATCATTTTCATGAATGCAGCAGGCGAATTAGTCAAACCGAATGGCATAACAACAAACTCGTAGTGGCCATACCTCGTCTTGAATATTGTTTTCCTCACGTCATTAGGCTCTATAGAAATTTGATGATATCCCAAAGCCAAATCAATTTTAGAAAACCACTTTACTCCCTTGAGTTGGTTTAGCAATTTATCTATTTGAGGTAATGAGTACTTGTTTTTCACAGTCACCCGATTCAACCCTCGATAGTCTATGCATAGACGAAAACTATCATCCTTCTTTTTCACAAAGAGGACTTGTTCTCCCCAAGGCGAACTACTTGGCCGTATGAATCCTTTATCCAGAAATTCCATATTTGCTTCTTTAGCTCGGCCATCTCGGCAGGAGCAATGCGGTACGAACTTATGGATACAGGAGCCGTTCTTGGTTCTAGTTCTATAGTGAAGGGGTCTGACCTATCAGGGGGAACGCCCTGTAGCTTCCAGAACACATCTTCGAACTCAGATACCAGCGGAATCCCAGCCAGGTTAACACACTTTTCGATCTCCGTAGTGGTGATTTTGGCCAAATAAGCCTCACAACCCCGATCTAGCATCCTTTCGCACGGACTGCTGATACAACTACTTTTCCCAGAGCCGGTCTATTTCCTTGGAATTTGATCGAGTTCACCCCACTCTCAAAACGCACACGTCCTCGGTGGAAATCATGCGTAGTCCTGATTCTTTCCTAATTAATCCATATCTAATATCACCTCGTGACTTTTAGGTTGACAACAATTAGATCCAGAGGCATACCCATGTTTCCAATCATCACTGCGATGTGTTTCACCAGCCCTAGTGAATGCATCACTTGCCCACCCGTTGCATTCACTATGCCACAGCTATCCCTTGTTCTCATTTGGAATGCCTCATTTCGGATAATCTTTACTCACAAAGCTATGTGTATACCCTTTGTCGAAAAGTACGTGTGTTTCCACACCACCAATATTCAGGGTCCAAATGATTGATTAATATGAACCAGATGTGCCATTGTCCTTGGATAGTCGATCCCTTACCCTTGGCGATCTACCCACATCCCCACGACCCTTTCCTTGTCCCGTCTGTAGCTTGGGACATTATCTCTGGAAGTGTCCAACCTTTACGCAATGGAAGCAATTCCTAGAGTCGCCTCTAGTTGGTATGCCTTGGCATTGACCTGGCCGAGCACAGCCTCGGGTCACATGATCCTTGCTCCCACAACGGCCGCAAGATCCCATGGCCCTCCAGCATTCGCCTATGTTGCGCTTTCCCACACTTAGGGTACTCAGGTTTTGAGGTGCTACCTTCCTCCCCATGATCCCATTTTCTTTTCCTATTATTGGTTTTGCGGGTGGGGCGGACTGACTACGAGACATAAGCCGAGCCTCTTTGTCCAGGTTATTCTCAAGCATGGTTATCATTTTAACCAATTCAGACACGGTGTGAAAGTTAGGGACCGAGCAGTAGATTCGCAGTTTGGCCCTTAGACCACGGATGAACCCACAGACCTGGACTGCCTCGTCCTCGAGCTCCCTTCACAAAAACCGTGTGAGTCGGTTGAAATATTCTTCGTACTCCCTTAGTATTCTGTGACCCTGGACTAGGTCTAGGAACTTGGATTCTAGACGGTCCCAAGCCCCCGCACGAAAGTACTTTCGGTTGAATTCCACTTTGACATCCGCAAAGTTCTGGATGTTGCCGTTGGTGCGCTTATCTAAAGCCAGCCACCAGTTGAGTGTGTCCCCTTCCAGGAAGTGAACTACAATGTCTATCTTGTAATTATAAGAGAAATGAGTATAACTGAATTAATGGACCAACCAGTTCCTCCACTCGTCCGCCTCGATAGGGTTGGTACTACCTTCAAAGGTTTGGTGCCCATACGGGATTTGTGTTCCAAAACACTCAAGTATCCATCCTCCTTATGACCCTTGCAAGTGGCTCTATCTCGACCACCTTGACTGTTTCCCTAACCTCGCCATTATCTCTAGGGGCAACCGAAGAAAAAGGTGTTGCTTGACCCATAGATGAGTTCACTAATGGCATGAACATCTAGGTCATTGCCAACATTTGGTTGCCCATAAGCTTCATGGCTTCCAATACGTCCTTTCCTGGACGGTTCGGCAGCCTAAGTTTAGAGTCCCATCAGTCGCTTTATTGAGTTGTTCAGCATTGCGCTCTGCATTAGAGGATTCCTCTTCCCCCTTCACGCTCATGCTGATGCATGTCATCCACACCATCCACTGGTGCTCCAGAGAGGTTGGATGGTTCCAAAGGTAAACCTCCACCCGTGTTTTCTACAACCAAACCGGTTGGCAACATGGTTGGGTTGTCACCATCCAGGACCACTTGGTTAGACTATCCAGCCGTTTCCTTACCCTTCTAGGACCTTCCCGATTTTCTTTTCCCAACCTAAAGATTACAAATCACGTTAATACACAACACATCATATTATATTGTAAAAAATCCCTAGGTCTAAACAATCGAGGTACCTTACCGTGATATCCTTCAGTCGGTTGTGTGTGTGGAGTACCATAACCCAAACTATCCTAGAATCAAGCATGCTCTGATACCAACTTATAAGACCTGATCTTGGCCCTTAAGTCCCAACAAGACTTGCCACCATACTTTAACACATTTTGCTTGTTTGATTCAATTTAAGTTTATTATAAGTCTTTTTCAATACATGAGATTCATAAAACAATTGATCAATATGTAAAGACAATAAGGTAAACCGACATTGTATTAATAAAAGTAATGAGATTCGATACAATATTCAATTTTCTCTTAATTCATAAACCTCTATTCTTATATTCATATATATCATGCGGTCATACTCAGAATAATTCTAAGTACAATCGCCAACCAATAGAATCATTATTGAACTGCACATAGTCCGACCTTTCCATCCGGTTATGATCTAGGGTCGATCAGTCTTATAGTACGTCCAGCCGATAAGCCAAGGACCGCCTTACATGAAATGGCCAAGGCCTTAGCCTATGGTGCCGCTTCGGATACAATCCAATCTGGTTGTTTAACCATCCCTTAGTCCAACCGAGCGTTCTTAAGGATGATCGGACCATACACGGATCCGGCCCAGGGCAATAAATCGCGGCTTTGGGTGCAATTGGTTAAGCCCAAGGTTTGCAACCCTTCGGCCAAACCAACTTTTCGCACATATCCACAAAGAGTAGAAACATAAGCAATCAATACAAGATAAAATAAGATATAATCGATCGCACATGGTCTAGAACTCGGTCGGAACAACCGCCGGTTCTAACCGATGGATCGCTTGGTCAATTCACTGACCTTAGCCGTAGGTTCTGGCATTTTGGAGTCTTTCTCCTTGTTCCTAGTATCCATATTCAAGCGGCCTCTCTCTTCACAAACGATCCTTCTCGCCGAAAAAGATTAAACCACCACTGCCGGCTTTAAAATCGCTAATCTCTCTTTCTCTCTCTCTCTCTCTCTCTCTCTCTCTCTCTCTCTCTCTCTCTCTCTCTCTCTCTCTCTCTCTCTCTCTCTCTCTCTCTCTCTCTCTCTCTCTTTCTTTCTTTCTTTCTCTCATGATGTTTCTCTGATTTTTTTTCTCTGCAAACTGATGGAAGAAATCGAATGGGCATAACTTGTTGAGAGAACATGTACGACCTAAACTACAACCACCCTTTCGCCAATAACTGTCCCCCTAGCAGATCTATCTTGGGTTTAGACCCAATGCCCAAGCCCCTGAACCAATCTTATGGTCCCTTTGGCCTACTACCAACTTGGGTCGGCCATACGGCCCGACCACCGATCCAAACACGGACCAACTGCCCAAGGCTCGAACACTTGGTCTAGCTGAGATGAGTTGACTCCTAGCTGGCCCAGCTGAGTGGGCTAGTTCATCCAGCTAGTTGAGCTGAACCACTTTACTCATACTCAATCCGAGCTACGCCTGGCTGGTAGAGATAACTATTTGTATCGTCCAGCTACCGAACTACTCGTCCAGCTCCTTTATTTTGTCTCTTTCCTTATTTGGTTAAGTCTCAGCCTACTAATGAACTTAACCCACGCATTAGGCCATGGAACGCTTGTCTTTAGGTCCTACATCCTGGGTGGTATGTTCCCTCGCACCATGGCATGTCTCGACGATCTTATCAAGGATCGGGGATGTTACAGTTTCCATTGTAGGAATATTTCTAATTTTGGAAAGTTTTCATTTTTGGAAAATTTTATTATAGGAAACCTGAAATCTAAAAATTTGTTCAATGCGTTGCATGTAAGAGATAGATCATATCAGTCTCAATTTTTGTATATTCTTTGTAGTTACTACTTACCATAACAACCTACTCATCTCTTGTATATATGTAACACATTCTCTATCAATGATAATCATCCATTTAATCTATATGGTATCAGAGTTCTCAATACTCTAAAAAAAACATTTTCTCTCAACCTAGCTGTCATCTTCTTCAACCTCTTCTCCTTCAATGGTGCCAATCAACCAAAACTCACCTACCAATGCTGGTGAGAACCATTCAAACAAAAAAACAAACCCTGTTCAACGTCAATACCTCTAATGTCATAAAGTTAACTTCCAGAGACTATCTCATGTGGGTTCTTCAGATCCATGCCATCCTATATGGATATGACCTCGTTGGATTTATCGATGTTTCTCGCTTGATTCCAACAGCCACGGTCATTGTCAATAATGATTTGTCTGTCAATCCAGACTTTACGCTTTAAAAGAGACAAGACAAAATCATCTCCAGCGCACTTCTTGGAGTTATTTCCTCTTCCATCCAGCATGTGGTCTCGCGTGCCACAATTCCGTCTCGGATTTGGGAAAATCTTGCAGAAACTTATGCTAAACCAAGAAGGACTCACATCTAACAGTTGAAGCAGCAACTTCAGCAGTGGACCAAAGGAAACCACTCTATTGATGAGTATTTTCAAGGCCACACTACTCGCATGGATCAACTCGCCATTCTCGGTAAGCCATTGGATCATGAAGACTAACTTGAGTTCATTCTTGAAGGTCTTCCAGACTATTACAAGAATGTTGTTGATTAAGTGGGGAGTTGCGATACTCCACCTTCTCTCACAGAGCTCCATGAGAGGCTTCTCAACCATGAAGCCAAGTTGCTTGCCTCGGCTCCTGCAACAAACATGACAATAATGCTGTTTACAATAACAACAACAACACCAACAAGCCTCGCTACAATCAATAGCGTCAGAGTAGTAGACAACAGCCCAACTGGCAAAAAATACAACATAAGCAATAATCAGGCTCTGAAAATCATCAACCTCGTCCCTACTTTGGTTGATGTCAAATCTGCAGCACTCAGGGAAATAGTGCGCGTAGATGTCCTCAACTCCAGACGTTCTCTCACAACCCAACATCGATGCAATTTGCGTCTCCTATGCTTTGGAATCCATGCGAAAATGCTGCTATGATGTCTCCCTACAATGCTAATAATTGGCTATTGGACAGTGGTTATACGCATCATATCACCAATGATCTCAATAACCTTGCGCTTCATCAACCCTACAATGGTGGTGATGATGTCTTGATTGGCGATGGGTCTCCTCTCACCATATCCCACACTGGTTCTTCACTAATACATTCTCTCTCGCAATCTTCAGCGTGATACATCATCTTTTTATTGATTTTTAAAAAAAACCAACAAGAATACCGTGAGTATATTGTAGTTCCAAGGATCTTATCATAACTAGAGAAAAGCTGAAAGTTTTCATTAGTCACCTCTATCACCTATTTAGTAGCAACTTAGATACTTTTGATGTTAAGTCAAACACATAGGATAAGGATAAATGTCTGATATTCATTGTCTGATGGGTAAGCTTCATCTTGATCTCCCAGTTAACAGAGCCAACTCGTTGAAAATCCATCTTCGTGCCCTTTACTACAACAGTCTCATTAAACATAAGCATTTGGTTAAACCCTGAAACCATTTTGCTTTGAATAAGTTTGGTTACATATGTCATGTTTTGCTTTTTCTTAAAGAAAATGTGATTGTGTTGTGTTTTGGCAGGAGGAATAGGCGTGAATGTCACTATCCCTTTCAAAACTCACTTTGGGGCACAAGTTGCTCTTACTTCCCCACTTTCATTCTCCTACACACTTCCTTACACTAATACTTTTGGGTAATCCTCATTTAGTCTCTTGCTTCTTTAACAAACTCATCACTCCCCATAGACTGATTCGGTCTCAATAAAATTTCGTAGGTTCTCTTCGTACTCCTCAAATGATTACAATTACCACACGGTATCTTTATCGGTCTCCAGTCTAATTATCAAATAACTATGACAGTTTCTCTCTACTCTTTTTTATATTTCATATATCTTATTGGGTTTTTTTTTTTAGTAATGGAGCTACTACAATTTCTATGAATGGCCAACTGCTCTGCATCCAATTTATAGCACCGGGCCAATGATTGGTCTAGCCGCATCATGAGGGTACTACCCATATCTCTTGTGTAATGTTCTGAAGGAAATGGATCTGTCTCTTGTTACGGTCCTCTTAACTACCCCAGTCCCATGTTTCACTATTCCGATCTTGCTTCCTCTGTCGGGGCAAACCACCCACATCACAACGGTTCACCTATGTCTCTTGCACCTTCACCCGTCATATCAACAATTTGTTCATTTATCAGTTTTATTAGTTCTTTCACATCTAAAAAAGAAACCCATAGGTATTGATGCTATCAGCAGTGTGCTTTGCAATTCCACAGGCTTGAACACAAAGGCTCATGCTTCACCTCTGATTCTATGATTTTGTGTATAAGGCAAGCTTTGTTTACTAGTTTCTTATGCATGCCTCGATGTTCAACAAGACCGTAGCTTAACCATGGTTTCCATTTTCCCTCTAACCCATTAGGCAAGACCCAAGAGTCCATATTTTGGAGTTCGAGTATCTTTGCAAGTTCCAGTGAAGTCTTACATAGGGGTTTAAATTGAACCATAGTCATACGCTTTACTCATATTTTCAACTTTTCTCTCTGCATCACTTGCTTTTGAATGAAAGGTTTCGTCCATTATTAGCTTGTACAAGCTGTAAAAGTACCAACTTAAGTAAGAGTTACCATGTCTTTCACAGTGTCTCAGAAGGACAAGAAATTTTGTAGAAAAAAATTCTTAAAAATCTTAGGTGTTGGCTGATCAACAAGAAAGGACATAAGGATTTCCCAAGAAAGGCTCAAGAAGTGAACTGCCACCACCTGAAAGCGTTTGAAGTTCAAAGGTGTGCTAACTACTTCACGCAATATTCATTTTAATATGTAGTCTTAGGGTTATTAGGTCTAGGCCATGTTCTTTAGGAAATGTCTTTATTTAGAAAGCTAGAACTGAAAAGAAAGGCACATTAACTTCCTTTGAGGAGAAAGGAAATAATGGTGTTTATGTAACACATGAATATATTCTTTGTGGCTAATCTCAAGAGTTATACTCACATTTGAAATTAGCTTTAGATTAAGATCATGTTTAAGATTCAAGATTTCTATTCATATCCTCAACCTTACTAATGGAATGTGGGGTCATTGCATTTGCATGTTCTTTTTGCTTGTTGGGGAGGTATTTTGGTTCCTTTCAAGTTCTTCTATTAACATCAACTAAAACAATTGACCAAACAACCATGGTTAGGATTCATGTTTTTTATCTTGTAAGTGTTTGGTTCTGATTATATGTAAGAAAGTACTTCATTCTCCATACGCGGTGGAAAGAAGAAAATGAAATAGTATGATTGCAGTATTTCACTTGATATGATGTGATATAATAATCTTCCTTGTGATAATGTCTCATAACATGTATTCCTTAACATTCATATCTTTATGTGAAAAGGTATTACTGCTCCATATCATCTAACATAACAGAGAACACAGTTCTGAAATAAGGCATTATACCCATGATCCAAACACACAAATTTGTCCAATTCACATCAACAAATGTAGAACCGAAACAAAGAAGGCTGCAGCTCAATCATACATAATTAACTTGCTTTCTATGTACAATGTTGTAACTTGTTCTGCATTTCACTAAATCATATGAACACAAATCAAGGTGGAAACTTGCGCCTACACAATCAACAGTTCTACAGAGTAAGTCAAACTGCAGTCTCTATATCAAAACTACAAAAGAGGAAATACATATGAGAAAGAATAATAGACCAATCAATGAAGGTGAAAGTACGAACTCAGATCTGGAAGAGGATAAGAGAGCTTGTTGGTAATCAAGAACGTGTACACTCACAAATGGCCAACCAAACACCAAGTAGAGTCAAACAAATAGCTGCATCAATGATAAGAACAATCTTCACTTGACGACGCCACCTCTTTTCAATGCTCTGCGAGCCGCCACTAGATCGATCCCTTCTTGGAACATATGTTGCTGCTACTGCAGATAAGGAGGCATTAAAACACTCAGTAATGTTTCCTCTATCAGTAGATTTCTGTTGTTCCTCTAACTCGATGCCTCTCATTGTGTTCAAATGATCTTTCCCTTTGCTTGTTGGATCTCCCCAAAAGCAGGGCTTTGGTGGAATTAGCTGCGTCGCTCGGTTCAGCACCATCAATAGAAGGTGATGATAAAGGAAGACAAGTGAGATGATTGGTCTCAGCAACACGCTCTATAAGTCTTCGAACAAGCTGGTCTTGAACATTGCTGAAACTGATACTCCCAGAGAAACTTCCTCTCGAATTCTTCTTATCTAGCTTTTTTTAACTCATCCTTAAATTCTCAAGAAACTCTCTCTTGAAAACCTCATCATCAATGGCGAAGTACACGAGCCCATCTTCAATCAAGAACCCAAATGTAACATCTTGATTTCTAGTATATGTGGAAAGGCTTACAATAATTGATTTGGCTACTTATGTCACTAAAGTGCACTTACATTTTTCAATCACACATCCGTTTAGAACTCCAGAGTTACGCGTGCTGACGATGGATTAGTGGAAGGATGGGTGACCTATCGAGAAGTGATTCGTGATACCGTGTGAGTGAGGCCAAAACACGGGGAAATATCATATGGTGATCATAGGGACAGTAAACAAGACTTTCGAGCCTTGAAAAGTTTACACATTGACCGTTGGAACGGGATGGGGTCCACGGGCCGAGTGAGCGGGCGTAGGTGCCCATTAACCGTGAGCGGGCGTAGGTGTCAATTAAACATGGGCGGTCGGGGAGTTACACCAAGTCCTCTTACTTATGGTTTCCAAGTACCACTTGTGGAAATGCGGAGTCTTTTCCTAAACATAATGCAGCGAGACTTTCGTTACGGTGGTGGTATCCGCCATTGTTGTAACCGTACAAAATTTGACTGCCGCTTGAGACACAAAAGTAGTGAACTGTGTTTCGGATTGAACCCATGTCAAAAGAAGCTTTAGAGATTACGGCAACGAGGTGACATAAATTTTAAAGATTCATATCTTTGCCAAGAAATAAGAAAAATAATCTTTGTTAGGACCAAACAAGAGTTTGAAAGTTTGAGAAAGAGAAAGAGAAAGCATTAAAGTAGAGATAGGAGTAGGGATGTTAATATGGGCTTAATCTAATAGGGTTAGCCCTAACCCTGTAAAACTATTTATATTTGTAACCCTTAGTTTTGAAACATGGCTTAAAAAGTATAGGGTTTATATTTTAACTTATTTATTTAGATTCACACAATTATTATATATTATTTAAATATCTATTAAAATTTTAAATTTGTTTGATTATGCAAAACAGAGTTTTCGGCAAAACCATAAAAAAACAAAAAATATTGAGTTTTCTCACCAAAACCATTATATTGAGTTTTTTTGCCAAAACCGAAAATTGTATATATTTTTTTTACGGTTTAGTGGTTTTAGCGGGTAAACTTGATTTGTGATTACACAATTTTGGCGGGATAACATGATTTTACGGTTTTGCCAGGAAAACGCGATTTTACGGTTTTGGCGGAAAAACGCGATTTTACAGTTTTGGCGGGAAAACGCAATTTTGCGGTTTTGGCGAGAAAACGCGATTTTGCAGTTTTGGCGGGAAAATGCGATTTTGCGGTTTTGGCAGAAAAATGCGATTTTGCGGTTTTGACGGGAAAATGTGATTTTACGGTTTTGGTGGGAAAATGCGATTTTCCGTTTTTGGCGAGAAAACGCAATTTTACAGTTTGGCGGGAAAACGCGATTTTACGGTTCTGGCGGAAAATGCAATTTTGCGGTTTTGGCGGAAAAACACGATTTTGCGGTTTTGGCGGGAAAACTCGATTTTGCGATTTTGGCGGGAAAACGCGATTTTACGGTTTTTGCGGAAAAACACGATTTTGCGGCTTTGGCAGGAAAACACCGGTTTTGGCGGGAAACCCTGATTTTGCGGTTTTGGCGAGAAAACGCGATTTTACGGTTTTGGCGGAAAAATGCGATTTTGCTCACTCAATTTTGCGGTTTTGGGAGAAAAAAACTTGATTTTACGGTTTTGACGGAAAAACCCGATTTTACATCTTTTAAGTTATTCAAAATGTATTTTTTTTGGTTAAAATTAATATAAAAATATTCGTTTGTATGCATGAAATTGAAATGGGCTAACATTGGTACCAGTCCTAACTCTTAATTAAAATAAGGTTAAAATAGAGATGGATTAAAAAATGCTGAGTTTATTTTAAACAAAAAAGAGCTGAGCCCTGACCCTGTACTTAACATCGCTAGATAGGAGGGACAATACGAGCTTTGTTCTTGGCCCCTAAAGATGAATCAGAAACACGTTCCCTCTCCTAAATTCTTGATTGATTTAGTCTCTCTCTCTTTCACCCACCTTTGACTCTGTTTTTTTCTTTTCTTTCTTATTACCTTATCTGTAGCCAATGGCTAAGATCTAACCCTTCTTGAATATTTCATTATTCGGTACCATGCTATTACTCTTTGTTTTAGCGCGCTAAGCAAATAATAAACAACACACAACACAAAGGATCAGGATTCAAGTTTCAGTGGAAAGAGAGGTCATTTTCAAATGTTTGATCCCAATCATCCGTTAGACCAAAGTGTCAGCTTTTTCTATTGATCAAGCTCTAATGTTACAAGTTAAGCTCTAAATCTTTAACTAAGTTTACAATTACAACAACCACTTGATGTTTCGTTCATCTTCTTGCGTTTTTTGGAGCTCTCTGTGTCTCGATCACACTCGTTTGGATCAGATTGTTGCTCTTGGTCAGCATTTCCGTGGTCTTCTTGACGAGTTTCAGGTTCACATCGACACTGAGTCATCAGGGGTCCTAAGACTTGGAACATGAGGATCTTCTTCCTGGCTTTGATGGGATTGGGTTGGGATAAGAGCGAGACGGCAAAGAGGGCAAGTGGTATGTGAAGTGAGCCAAAGATCAATGCAGTCCATGTGAAAAGTATGTCCACATGCGGGGATCTGTTGAAGCTTGTCATCTGCTTGATAGTCACCAAGGCACACTGAACATCTGTAATTCGAAATAACAAATCTGTTTATTTCTTGATTCTAGTTTGGCTCTCAGTAACAATTATCTACACAATTTGGGATAACAAATTATTGCTTCCAAACAAGGTAATACACATGTCCAGAAACAATACCAACCATAATAATTATGAGATCAGGGGAGCACCTGTTGTCCTATTTCAACCTCCAATCAAGTAACAACAAACTGACCTCAATTTTATCCAAACCAAACACTATAGAACCTTTCTCAAACAGAGAGGAAACAAAATCTATCAGCTAAAAACATTGGTTCAATTCATTATTAATGTAACCTTATTCCAAATTTAATGGAAAAAGAAGGATTAATCTGGAAACTCACTGTGAATCCATAACGGAGAAGCTCTCTTTAAAAACAACAATGGGGAGCATCTCTCTCAGCTCTTTGCTTAACCCTAACTCAGCCTGTTCATATTTAAACCACATGGAAAAGTTATTACAAACTCACAGATCTTCACGGCAAAACAGAAGAAGTATTGCGTCTATCTATGGAGATGAAGAAAAAACAGAGAGTTACCGTGGAGATGGAGTTTCCGTGGAGGAAAGAAGTTCGCATTCCCAGGGAAGACAAATCAGCGCTGCCGCGACGGAGGTAGATGACGTAGAAGACGAAGAGGATGATGAAAGTGAAGCAGATTGGGACAGAGAAGATGAAAGCTTGGTATAGTTTAAGCTCCGGCGAGTTCACGGCGGTGGATGAAGTGAAGTTTTCCGGGTTTGAATTGCTGTAAGACATCACACAGACAACTCAATCTCCGAAACGTTGCAGTGAAGAAAGCAGAGACGGTTGAGTTGGAGATCGGAAATGGAAAACAATAATGTGATGTGGCAGAGTTTTCAAGTGAAGCATTCAGAGGGGAACTGTCTGTTTCCTTTCTTCATCTTTTTATTTATTTTGTCAGGAATATTCTTAATTAGGAGGAAAAGATTAGATATATAAAATAGGGATTAGGCGCATTAATGATCTGATTAAGAAAGTTTTAGGTTTTTGGCAGAGATGATTAGAGTGAGCCAAGTACACAAGAAAAGGACAAAACGTTACACCGCTTCTTCTTCTTTTGGCCATTCACCACAAAGCCATCATCAACTTGTCGACTTCATGTCATTGCTTTGCAACCAAATGGAGACACATACCAGATTGTTCTTTTTTATATATATTTAAAAAAAAAAAGATGTTTAAAGGTTTAATTTATATGGGAAGACATCCCATGTTCTCGTACCTATATCATCAATACAAAGCTATTTCAGTTCTAGTGTAATAACTGATTCATATAGACAACATCACATAAACATAGCACAACACAAGCTCAAGCTTTGCACGGACCAAGAACCTTGGTGTTTCAATGCAAGGCTAAAGAGCGGTGGATGAGATGTGAGGTTCTTGGTCTATGTTGGCTTAGGCGACTCTTTTCTTTGACTTAAGGTCTGGGTGGAGATTGGTGGTTGACTTTGCAGTTGGAGAAACATAACTGAATTTACGGACAAGAATTTTGAAACATGGTAGAAACAAAATGTACAGTCCAACGATCACAAATGGAGTAGCTATGAGCCACCCTAGTAGCTGCAAAAAAAAAAAAACAGGTTCATGTGTAAGCGGCTTTGCATTGAATTGATATAATCCAAAATCTGCAGCAGTAAAGTTTGAGACTAGTAGAGCCTTACCGCATTGCCAATGCTTAAAAAGACTTGTATGGAAGCTTGGCCAGTGAAAACCTTCTTTAAGGCATCAGATGTTAGAGGAAAATGAGGTCCACCAGTTAGTCTTTCGCCAAGCCGTAAGAAAGGCACCACAAGACTACAATGTGGAAAAACAAATTAAACATAAAAGGACTCACTTTGATACTTGCAAAACTAACAAAAAGAACGCTTTGTGTTCTCCTTGTATTGACTGTCGCCGTTACGAAGGATTACCTTAGTTCAATAGGAGTAGCAATGAAGTTAAACAACATGACAGTTGGAGCATGACAAAGAGATCCAAGCAACGCAATAGCTACTCCACAAAGCAACACCGTAACACCTATTAAAAAAAGCAAAGACCCATTGAGACCACAAACAAACACTATAAATGTTGTACGAGAGAAACTCTTGAAGAAACAAGAAGTGGGTACAAGACCAACGAACCACAGATTGGAAATACTCCCATGGTAATGCCCAATGCCGCAGAGAAAGCCAGCTGCTTTGGCTCAGCACCTCTAAAAAAAGGGGGAAAAACAAAACCAGACTTGGTTTATTTTCTTACAACATAAACTCTTTCACAACAGATTCGATTTGGTATTGTAGTGTTGCAAATAAGAAACTAACCATTGGTCAAGTTATCTACGAGATTCCATTATTCAAGTAACTAACTCCAGGATACGATTGATCACAACAAGATAGAAGAAGAGTTCAACTTGGAAAGAGAAGAACATATGATAAAGAGTAGAACTAAACCTGCGGAGAATCTGGACAAGAGGTTGGGTGATTTTCTTATCGAACCAAGCTTTCGAGATCGCCATCACGATTTTTCTTCGGACAAAAGATTCCAAGTAAAACCTGAACAACGCAAAGTCTCAAATCGGCTTCTCTTGTTTAGATTATTATGGGCCTGGTCTCCATCGAGTTTCTATTTGAGCCCAAATTGCTAACGGACCCGCTCGTAATTTGCGACATATAGATATCAATATTTTCCACCTTCTGGTTCTGTTACAAGTCACTTCCCGGCTAGTTTCAAATTTCGTTCGCTGTCCGCAGAGGTGAGAGCGGTCTCGTATGAAGATCTGATTCAAATTCTTCTGATGATTTCATCTGTTTGATGATTAGGTTGAATCGTAATCGGAAAGTGAAGCAGAGATGGAGTCTCAAGTGACTGGTATAAACCTTCTTCTTCGCTGTTAATTTTTTTTCTTCCGTTTCTAGCAGACAGTTCATGTGGATTCGAGTGACGTTAGATGTTGAGGATCACGTCGAGGAACAGAGGATGGTGCCGATTATCAAAAGCAGTGTCTACGAGAGAGCTCTCGCTCATGGTTATCTCTCTCTCTCTCGCACTAAACTTCTTCTGTGTGACATTTCTAGTTTTGTTTCATGTGTCCTTGCTCAGATTAGGTGTTTCCTTTGTTCGACTTAGTTTTGTTTCTAGATCTGCAATTTGTACACTCACTATGTTCTTATTCTGAAGGATTGTCTGAGAAGAAGAGACTACGAAAACTAAAGGTATATTCGTTCGCCTTTTCTGATGCAACAGTTTACTCCTTATTTCAAAACCGGAATCTTGGTTTGCCTGATTTGCTCAGCTTCATACACACTCTTTTTCTTTTATATGATTGTTCTACAGTTTTTCAAAACCATTATGTTTGTTTCTGGATCTGCATTTTGTACTCAGCTTCTCTTTTAGATGAGTTATTATCTGATTATTCGAGCGTTTATAAGCATTCATCTCAACCTAGTTTGTATTCACCTTAATGCCCACTCTTTTTGAGGTCAGAGTAGTAGTCTTTTGTTCAAGTTAGTTTGTCTCATGGAATAGATGTTGAGGATCCCGCAGCAAAGGTCTCCGTTGAGGAACAGATGAAGCAGATTGCCATGGAGAAAGATCTCGCTCATGGTTAGTTTTCGGTTTCCTCTCTTGGTTTTACTTGGTGGAAACTTATGCTAATTGATAGTAATCTCGTTTGGAATTCCACAGATTTTAAGGATGGTAATGTCAAGCTAGTTGATGATAACGATGAGGTAATGTCTATTCTTTGTCATGGCCAGGGAGAGGCTCTAAGGCTTTTGTTTGAAGATGAGGAGGACCAAAAAGCTAAAGAATTGGCCAAACTTTTGTTCTACTTATCGACGGTGGACCGGCGGAGTAGGATATCCTATGGGCGCTAACTGCTGGTACGATTGAGAGATGGAGAAGGTATGTTTCTTTCTAATCTCTCTAAAGGAAGCTGTAAAAAACATTTAATAATTTTGTTTTTTCTTTTCAGGAGAAGATCTTATAAGAAAAACACGGTGGCAGATGCATCAGATTTTTACGGATATTCGTACATTTTCATACAAACTGTCCTAAAAAAGCTTCTACATTCCCTTACGTTGAACTAATGGAATCGGAATATTAATATGACCCAAAACTTATTAAGATACCATATTTTTACCTTTTTTGTTCTTTTTTAGAAAATACTTTGTTTACGTTTGTTTTTCCTTCCATTTAAAAACATATATCTATTAATTCTAGAGATTATCTGAAATAAATTTAGCTGAAACTAAAATTTTGAATCATTTTTTCTTGTTCTTGTGGATTTCCCTTATGGGGAAAGACTATATAAATAATTAATCTGTAATATCTAGAATCAACACCTTTTAGGCTAGCCAAACTAATGTTTGAAACTATTTAGTGAATTAGTGAAATATTCTATTGGTGAATTTGTCGACTTCTGGATCGTCCTTTTTCTTTAGTGTTCATCAATATCGTCTAAACTGTCCATCATCTCATGGAGTTGTGATCCAAGCACATTTTTAAACTGTCGTAAATTATCAATTATAATGTTAAGATGTCTACACAACCAAGAAATGTATAGAGTTACAACTCTAAAACAAAAGAAAAAAATAGAAATTCAAATAATCATAGTAGGTACCTTGCATGATTTCATTCTATAGAACAGGAAGCGGGAGACAAGATTCAAGAGACCATCCACAGGCATTGCATCTATCTGAAACATTGTTTTTAAAACAATGAAGTTAACTCACATCTCTGATTAATAAAAACTATCCAAAATAGTGAACAAAACGCAATGTATTTGTAACATCCCGAGTTGTGATATGTGGAAAGGCTTAAGAGAATTGATTTGGCTACCTATGTCACCAAAGTGCACTTACCTTTTCCGTCACACATCCGTTTAGAACTCCAAGGTTAAGCGTGTTTATGCTGGAGTAGTGAAAGGATGAGTGACCTATCGGGAAGTGATTCGCGATACCATGTGAGTGAGGCCAAAACACGGGGAAAGGCCATGTGGTGATTGCAGGGAAAGTAAACAATGATTTTGAGCCTTGGAAAATTTACGCACCGACCGTTGAAACAGGATGGGGCCCACGGGCCGAGAGAGCGGGCGTGGGTGGCCCATTAGCTGTGGGCGGTCGGGGCGTTATAGTATTGCTCTAACGTGGATTCTTAGGGCGGCAAAGGTTTTGACAGTGGGTTCCAAAAAAGCATCTTTCTGGTGCCGCCTTATGGCTCCGATGGAGGTCACAGGTGGTGTGGTTATGGGAGAGGAGTTTCTTGCTCTCTCTCAGTCATCTAAATCGTCAGTTCCGACTCGTTCGTGGGTCAACGTAACTCAACAACAAAGAAACTCTGAAAATGTATGATGTTGAAATCATTCAGAAGGATGGTGTGGATTCGGTAATTGTTCCAGACGAAGTGTTCGAACATCCCTCACCCTTATGGGAGGATTTTCTAATTAGAAGGATTGGCAAAGGCCCCTCAAGTAGGGAAGGTCCATGCAATTGTCAATAAGATTTGGTTATTGGAGAAAGGTTAACTAATTAAGGTCTACGTAATCGATCAAACAACGATGAATTTCGGATCACGAATCCAATAATGAGACAAAAAATTCTGAAAAGAGGCCTATGGAACTTGGCTGAAGTCCATGTAGTTATGTCAAAGTGGAAGCCATTCGAAGAGGACATTCAGAAAGAAGCTCAATTAGTCATTATGGATCCATATACGCAATGTCCCCATGAATTTGTTTTCATGGAAAGGCCTTAGTTTTCTGTCTAGTCTGGTGGGTGTGGCAGTCTAACTGCACCTAGAGACAGCTCAGTGTTTAGACTTCAAGGTTGCTAAAATTTTCGTCAAATCAGACTTGGCGAAAGAGCTTCCTCGTACAATGTTCTTTACGTTTCATAGTAAAGAAACTAAGGTGGAATTTTCATACCCTTGGTTACCTGCCAAATGTACCAATTGATTTAAATCGGGACATTCGTCGATAGTGTGTCATGCAAAGAAGACAGATAAGTTACTTGTGGAAGTTTTGAAACAGGCAACAAAACGCTAATGGAGGGGAGTAAAATATTGAAGAGGTATTAGAAGAGCATATAGTATTTGTTACAAATATATTTAAGGATGCAGAAACTCCAAAGAAGAACGATATTAATATTGATACAGTTCTGAGAGGGAGATTGATAATGGTTCGTAGGATAACACTCATGGGCAGAAAAAAGAAGTTGATAAGGACCTAAGGGAGAGCCAGGCTCCTATGAGGGATAAAAAAGATGGAAAATAGTGTCTCGAGGAAGAAAGAGAAATTCTAGCGACAAACATGAATATTGCTGAAAACATGAATGATTCTGTGACAGAGCAAAACATGGAAACTAAGAATTTACCTATGGAGGAAGCTGAAATAAAAAAGACGGTATGGATAAATATGCTCAAAGTTTCTTGAAAACTCAGGTAAAAGAGAGAGAGAGAGAGGTGTATCAGCGACCATATCTGCCTCGTTCATCTAAGGATAATTACAAAATTTTATCAAACACATCGATTCAAAAGGCAGCGGATCATAATCCAAGCACTTTGAATAAAAAGTCTCTTTCAAAAAACCAGTAATGTCGGTTTTTTTGGAACATTCGTGGATTGAATAAGAATTCAAAACATTCAGTGCTCCGTGAATGGATCAAAAAAATGGTTTGTAGTTTGGTTGTATACTGGAGACAAGAGTTAAAGAAAGTAGGTCAATACGGATTGCTTTTGCAATCTTCAAAAACTGGTCAATGATGTAAAATTATGAGCATAGCAGGAAGGGACAATATGGGTGGTATGGAGTCCGAAGATTCGAGTTACACCCTTCTTTAGATGTGATCAACTGATCACATGGTCGATCTGGATGGAAGATCTGCAAGATGAGATAATATGCTCTTTTGTGTATGCTTCCAACCATATGGAAGAGAGGAAAGCTCTGTGGAAGGATCTTAAAATCCATCAAGACTCCACAATGATTCGTGATAAATTATGGCTAGTCATGGGCGATTTTAACGAGACACTTGATATGGAGGAGCACTCAAGATTTGTGCATAATCCTACGGCCTCAGCAGGAAGAGAGACTTTCAGGATATGGTCAGATACTGCTCAATGTTAGATATGAGCTTTCAGGGGCCTCGGTTTACATGGAGCAATAAGAGAGATGCAGAGTTGATATGCAAAAAAACCGGACCAAACTTTAATGAATAATGCATGGCTAACATTATTCCCACTAGCTCACTGTGTTTTTGAGGCGGGGAGGGGGGGGGGTGCTCAGATCACCTTCGATGCAAAGTTAAGATCAAGACAGAGGTCTTGCGGCTAAAGTGTCCCTTTAAGTTTGTAAATACTGTGGGATAGTCTCCTGAGTTCTTACCTCTAGTAAAAAGTTATTGGGCACATACCACTCCAATCTACAGCTCCACTCCAGCCATATTGTGGCTCACTAAAAGACTGAAGGACATCAAACCTGCATTAAAATTTTTGAGTAAAGGGCAGTGTATGAGACTCTATGTGACTTTCAGCAACGCACGCTAAGCAACCCGTCGCAGAAGAATATGTCTAAGGAAACTAAAGCGTAGGAAAGGTGGGCCCTATTTTCATTTATAGAAGAGAAGGTTCTTAGCCAAAAATCTAAATTATACTAGCTCAAGGTTGGAGATGGAAATAACCGGCATTATCATAATGTTGCAATAAACACAGAAGTTAAAAACTCAATTCGTGAACTTCAGAAAGATGATGGTTCGATAGCTGAGACGCAAAAGGAGATCAAAATTGAGGCAGTCAATTATTTTAAAGGTTTCCTCTGTCATCAACCATCAGAGTTTAAAGATATATCAGTTGAAGAATTGAAATGACTACTTGATTTTGAACATGATGCCACTGACAAGAACATGCTGGCTGCGGAAATATCTGAGGAAGAGATCAAAAAAAATCTTGTTTAAAATGGCAAATAACAAATTTCAAGGGCCAGATGGTTTCTTGTGAATTCTATAGGGCAGCTTGGCCGGTTATAAGCAAAGATTTTCTAGCTGCGATAAGGTATTTCTTTGATATAGGGTTCTCGCCAAAGGGTATTAACTCAACTATTTTGGTTTTGATAACAAAAAGGATGAAGCAAAGAAAATTCGCGACTACAGGCCCATATCTTGTTGCAATGTGCTTTATAAGATCATATTGAAACTCTTAGCTAATAGACTGAAAAAGGTTCTTCCTAAATTTATCTCTTCAAGTCAGTCAGCTTTTGTGAAAGAACGATTGTTGATGGAGAATATGTTGTTGGCCTCTGAATTGGTGAAGAACTATCACAAAGACTCAGCCTCCGCTAGACGTGCCTTAAAGATAGATATCTTAAAGGCTATCAACACAGTACAATGGTCTTTCTTGCTTACAACTCTATCAGCTCTTAGGTTTCCTACAAAATATATAACTTGGATCGAAAAGTGTGTTACTCTAGCCTCTTTCTCAGTTCAAGTTAATGGAGAGATCGCAGGATATTTTAATAGCAAGTGTAGACTCAGACAAGGTTGTTCTCTGTCTCCATATTTATTCGTAGTATGTATGGAAGTGCTATCACGAATGCTGGACAAAGCTGAGATGGACCGAAACTTGGTTACCATCCTTATTGCCAAGGTCTAAGACTTACTCATTTTTGTTTTGCGGATAACGTTCTTGTGTTCCCTGATGGACAGAAGATATCAGTCAAATTAATTCTGGCTACTTTTACTCAGTTTTCAGCAGTGTCGGGACTGTGTATAAGTATGGAAAAGTTGACACTCTTCATAGCTGGTGTTCGCGAATCAGATAAGCAAGTGCTTTTGAATCAATTCTCCTTCGCGTCGGGCTCCCTACATGTTTGGTATCTCGGCCTTCCACTGCTACTTGAAAAAATCAGAACGCTAATCACATCATGGAGCACAAGATTTCTCTCCTTCGCTGGAAGATTGCAACTGATTAGCTCTATTATTCAAAGCTGGAAAAATCTTTGGATCTATGCTTTTAGATTACCAAAATAATGCATCCAAGAAATTGATAGTCTATGTGCTGCTTTCCTTTGGTTAGGCCCTGATTAAAACACAAAGAAGGCTAAAATAGCTTGGAAAGATGTTTGCAAACCAAGGAAAGAAGGTGGATTGGGACTGAGATCGATCGCCGAATCTAATAATGTATCATGTCTAAAGCTAATTGGAAGCTCACCTCCTCTAATTATCTGTGGGTTCAATGGGTAAACCGATATTTAATCAGAAAAGGATCCTTCTGGTCTGTAAAGGAGACAACATTGCTTGGGTCCTGGACTTGGAAAAAAATTACTGAAATATAGAGCAGAAGCGGCAACATACTTAAAGGTTATCGTTCAGAATGGCAAGACAACGTCCTTTTGGTATGACATATGGACTCCATATGGACGCTAAATTGACTTGGTGGGTAGCATAGGTTGTATAGACATGGGTATTCATCTGAATGATACAGTGGCGACATCAGTCCACATTCATCAGCGAAGACGTCACATAATTGATATTCTGAACGACATTAAGGTGGAGTTGCAAAGTATTAAAGATAGAGGTTTCACACAGGAACATGATGTTAAATTGTGGAGAAACAAGGGAGACAAATGTTCATCATTCAGGTCCAAACATACTTGGAAGTTATCGAGAATTACTCAGGAGAATATCGATTAGAGTCCAGGGCTTTGGTTTCCCTATCACACAGCGAAGTTTGCTTTTATATCATGGTTGGTTGTTCATGATAGATTGGCAACGAGTGATCGCATTAAAAATGGAATCCCCAAGCTTCTAACTCTTGTGTCTTTTGCACTACGTAGTTGGAATCAAGGGATCATATCTTCTTTCAATTCAGCTATTCAGATGATATGTGGAGAATTCTTATACATCGGTTGTTCCCTTATTCGAACTGATGGAGCAGCATAATCCGACTATTAAAAGCCCAAAATCCGGGTAAAACTCAGCTCTTCTTCTTTCGCTATTCTCTCCAAGCAACATTATATTCTCTATGGAGAGAACGCAACTGCAGAATGTTGGATAATTTCAAGCTTGTGGAAACTTAACATATTATCAGATGTTTAATATGTTAAGAGATAAACACAAAAATGAAATCTAGAATAGGAAAAGGAAGTTTTCTATTAGATTAAGTTTGTTTTTTCCATATCCCACATGTTAAAAGGAAGTATCTTTCACTATAAATATAGGTCTCATAGAGAGGTGTTTCATAAGAGATCTAAGAGAAACATTGAGAGCTTTAGTTTTGAGTAGTTTCTAAAACAATAAGAAAAGTTGTTCTTATTATTGTTTGTTCTAAGAGATCCTTCAATTGGTATCAGAGCTTAAGTTGACGCTTGAATTGGTATCAGAGCCTCAGGTTGGAGACTCGATCTAAGCTTAAGTTGAAGCTTTGATCCTGGTAGCTGTGAAGCAAGAATTTCACGACACAAGATGGCTGACGTGAATAGGACTCCACGCGCGAAGGACCTTGGATCCGCATCCATCCAATGTCCAATGCTGAACTCGACAAACTATACAGTTTGGTCGATAACGATGAGGGCGTTACTCCGTGTTCATGATGTGTGGGACACGATAGACCCTGGTTTAGATGATCAAAAGAAGAACGATGTTGCGATTGCTCTTTTGTATCAATCTATGTCCGATAATTTGATTCTCCAGGTGGGAGAACAAATCGCATCGAAAGAGATACGGAATGCCATCAAGTCACAACACCATGTAGATGATCGTGTAAGGGAGGCGAGATTCGAGACGTCAATGACAGAGTGCGACAGGTTGAAGATGGATGATAGCGATACTGTAAACAGATTTGCGGGGAAGATGTCAGGTCTAGCATCCAAGGAAGCCTTGTTAGGAGAAATCATAGAAGAACAAAACATGGTAAAGAAAGAGATAGTCTTAGGAATGTCGTGTGTAACACACGAAGAAAGCATGTGTGACACATGTCTAGCAGTAAAACAAACAAGACATTCATTCCCAACTAAGACCATGTTTTGTGCAACGAAGACGTTGGAGTTGATCCATGTAGAGGATCAAGTTTCATACGAGTGTTTCATGACCAAGAAACCTAATATCGAGCAATTGAGGATATTCGGTTGTGTAGCTCATGCGAAAATCAGTGTGACACATCTAAAGAATTTAGATGAGAGATCAAAGACTGTGATCAATCTTGGAACTGAGCCGGGTTCCAAAGTTTATAGACTCTATGATCCAGTCGCAGGAGAGGCAATGGTGAGTAGAGATATGATATTCGACGAGAAGAAATCTTGGGATTGGTCGTCTATAACAAACCAAGAAGATTGTGAATCAAGTATGCTTAAGCTTCCACATAAGGATGATATAGAATAATGTAATGATCAAGGTGAAGCTATAAATCAAGATGAGGAAGAAGAAGATATTGATCACATAGCAAACCCTCCAGACAATCACAAGGCAAGACTTCAGAATTTAGTCAAAAGAATGTTGAGTGTAACACACGGAGAAAGCGTGTTTGACACATGTCTAGCTGAGAAGCATATTATACATAAGGAGATGGTCGTAGGAATGTCATGTGTAACACATGAAGAAGGCGTGTGTAACACAAGTTTCGCAGGGAAGAAAATCAGAGATGCATTTCCGACTAAGGCTATGGTTCGTACATCAAAGCTACTGGAATTATTGCATGGAGATTTGTGTGGACCAATCACACCACCAACGCCAGGAAATATTCCTGAGGCATTCTATCGGTTTAAGATATTTCACACCGATAGAGGAGGAGAGTTTTCCTCAGCTGAGTCAAAGATATCGAACTACTTATGGGTTGAAGAGATGGTAGCCGAGTTGGAGTTTATCACAAGAAACAAGACATGGGAGCTTGTGGATAGACCGCCTGGTATTGAACCTATAAGGTTAAAGTGGATTTACAAGATTCAAGGAGCAGACGAAATCAAGATAATGGAGGAGAGTTATGCTCCAGGAATCATGTGTGACACAAAGATGGAAGTGTGTAACACGATCCACGTAGCAATGAAGTTGAGTTTAAATATCTCAAAGGTTGAAGATGAACCAGAGATAGATGCTACGGATTTCATAAGAAGCATAAGATGTTTGAGGTATCTACTTCACACAAGATCAGTTGTGTGTTACACAGTTGGTGTACTAAGTCGATACATTCAAACGTCGGATGTTGAGCAGAAGACCGACATCCTAACCAAGCCATTAACAAGGATTAAGTTTAAGAAAATGAGGAGCTTAATCAGAGTTCAAGAAATTGGTCTCCCTAATTCAAGTTGGAATTAAGGGGGTGATTGTTGGATAATTCCAAGCTTGTGGAAAATTAATATATTATTAGATGTTTAATATGTTAAGAGATAAACACAAAAAGGAAATCTAGAATAGGAAAAAGAAGTTTTCTATTAGATTAAGTTTGTATTTTCCATATCCCACATGTTAAAGGGAATCATCTTTCACTATAAATATAGGTCTCATGGAGAGGTGTTCCATAAGAGATCTAAGAGAAATATTGAGAGCTTTAGTTTTGAGTAGTTTCTAAATCAATAAGAAAAATTGTTCTTATTATTCTTTGTTCTAAGAGATCCTTCACAGAAACCATGGGAATACACCACTCTGAGGAACAGAAATGATACATCAAATGGACAAGATGGTCCGGAACCGAATTTCTTCATTGAGAGGAATGGGCCCTCACACACACGAGGATACTATGAGGATCTAGTTTGACACGAGTTAATAAATTCACCTTTTAGCTTCTGGTTTTGTGGTTAAATCATAAAAACTATGCTTTGAAGTCACTTTCATGATACAAAAGGTTTTTTTTGTTTTAATAAATTTAACATTCTTTCAAAAAAATAACTATTAAAAAATAGTGGTTCGCTACAGATCGGAAACCATGGGGATACACCACTCTCACGAACAGCAATGATGTTCAAGTGGACAAGATGGTCCGCAACTGATTTTATTCATTATGAGGAATGGGCCCCCTCACACACACGAGGATACCATGAGGATCTGGTCTGATACAAGATAATAAATTCACCTTTTAGCTTCTGGTTTTGTGGTTAAATCATAAAAAATATGCTTTGAATAGCTTCTGGTTTCATTGTGCAAAATTTTTTTTTGTTCGAATAAATTTAACATTCTTTCAAAAAAAAAAAACATATATATCCCATATATGTCCATATATTTTGATATGAGTTCCTTCCTTAATCATGTCTTGCTTGAACATCTAAATGCTTGTGATTTCAATGAGTCTCTCAATCACTCATAATCATATGTTTTGTTGTAAACCTGATTGAAATCCTGAACATCCAGCGAGGATTTTAGCCCACTGTATTTGTTTTTCACTCCTTACTCACCATCCCTTAATCCAAGAAAAAACTGGGAATTCGGCTGAACTATCAACTATATATGCACCCGCAGATATGACCGCAATTTAGTAGCATCTTTATCGCTTGCAACAAAAAATATTGAAGGTAAACCAATCATAACCATTGCAACACACATATCTGGAGGTGACCTAAGCATTAGACAACATTAATCCCATTCTCACACTTTCATCATGGGTCTTATTCGTTATCCCATTGATCCCTCCCTCCAACCTGTTTACAATCCGTCACAGATGGACCCAAAATATGCAAACTATAATCCATATTTCCAATTCAGGCAGTCTCATTTGGCAATCCATAAAATCATAAGACACCACAGGGTCATGAACATCAAACTCCTAACTGCATTTCTTGTAAAAGAAAAACATGATGCATAGCGGTAAAAATAATTATGTTGTCTTTGGCATAAACTTTAACATTAAAAATATCATGAGCTGCATCACCAAAATCCTCCTCCACATCTTCTATGCATATTTAACAAGTTCTCGTACCCACTTCAAAACACACGACATCAAATTTTTATGGTCAATGATTGTTAACCTAAATGTTCTACAATTCACTCTTCATTTCTCTAATCTTTCTATAAAGGCGGAGATAACATTTTCTTTCACATTTACAGGGAAAGATAAACTAACTCAACAGTGGAACCTCCCACGTGAGAGAGTCGACTTCTTAACAATCTGAAACATGCCGTGAATTCACATACATATTGCTCTGAAGATACGTGCTATAGAGCTGCTGCGAGTTTGGACTTGATTGTTGCTGCAAGTAATTTTTGGTTTGTTGGTGTAGCTAATGTGATTAAAGGAGGCGTCATAATGGGCATTGGTATTGTAGTGAGAGAGATAATTGTTCTGTAGAGACAAAAAAAAGGCTTTAAGCCTTGAATACTTACAGTGTAAGGTTAAAGCTGAAGCCTTGATGAGTTGGAGCCAGAGCCTCTGAGCTCGAGCCACAACTATATTGGAAAATTGAACCAAGGGCTACATCTCCACCTCGCGTTTCCTTGAAGACTCAATAACCTGAGGTTCTTTGATCCACTTAGCAATGCCCATTATGGGAAGAGTACTACCCATAAGGATGACTTTCACGTCTTACTGATTGATCTTGAAGTTGGTCACTGCGTTGAATCTTCTGAAATTTATCGCGGATATATCATAAGCTTATGTTTCTTCTCCTCAGTGTCTCCATCTAGTAAATCCGTAAGATTTGGTTTGATGAACTTTGATTAAAACATGATGATTGCAAAGTTAATTTTAATCAACAAAATTATATATGTGGAGGTTTCTTGTAATTCACTTTGATTTGGAATTGTAGGTTAGAGATGGTTTGAAATGATTTTTGTATGGTTTGTAAGGAATATTTAGTCCGAATCCAAGTAGAGATTTTTGTTTCCAACGACTCGTCCATATCTGCATGGCCATATATATGAATGTTTATAAATTTAAACCTTGTAACTTCTCGATACAACGTGTCGATGAGTGATTGATTAGAGAAGGTTGTCACAACTAATGGGCGTAGCTGAAGAGTCAAGGACACATGTTGAATAATTAGAGGCTGGACCATTGTTACTCGATTGAACCTTTTTTCTTAAATACAGAGCTGGGAAATTTTAACTGAATCATTCGAAAATCTCATTGTAATTCTTCTTAAGTATGTAATTCTCTTTTGGGTTACTAAAGTTCATTGTTGGAGAAGATTCTTCTTGATTCGCAATCTTCTACATTTTGAGCTACGAGTCTACGTTTCAGGAAGGTTGATTCAATCATAAAGGAGAACTATCTTGTTTATCTTTATCACTCTGGAGACAGTCTCTTATTTACTTCTTGTAATAGTTCAAGAAAATACTATCGATCCATCCACCAATTCATGATCCTTGTCCCTTCTTCTAGATTCAGGATAGCGCATCGTTGGATCGATATGACAAGACTCTTGAAAACTTGAATCTAGTCTTTAAAATTCCAAGGGAAAATTCTCCAGCAGATTCCCAAAGCTTTAGGAAATAATCAAATCCACCACAAATTTTTTATGTAGTTATTGGACCATTTTCACCTACATAATTATTATTTCTAATCTCTCTATCAGCACTAGAAAGAATACTAAAAGCATTAGATGTAAATGCAATAACTATAGGATAAACTAAAGCACAGAGTACACCAGAAAATATCTCTACAAAGATATATGCATTTACTAGTATTTTTTAAATTGAATTTACAAGTATCTCTTTAAACAAAACTCCAACAAAATCAAGACTCTCTTGACTTATTGCTCTAGTCTTACACATCCTAAAGTAGAATACTAGAACCTCTCCCTTTTGGACCTTATTACTTTTTCTCGCTTACAAGATTATGAAAGACACTCTTATACTAAGAATACAATTTCTACGATGACCCTAACACATAGGTCATGTGTTACTATATATACTCTATAGCCAAATCGGCTAACCTAGCTATCTATCCAATATTTACTAAATTCCTATTTATGGTAAGTTCCCTAAAACCTCTATCAAGTTTTTATGAACTTTCCATCATGAGAACTTCATTTTCCAAGGTGAATCTCTTCATGCTTGCTCTCTAAGAATTCTTTGCATTAACTCTAACTTAACCACCAATCCATTTTTCATGTCTTAGTCTTCACTTCGTCTTGATCATCCGCATGCACATTCATTGCCGCAGATTGTGCTACACTCGTTATTGCACTTGCGTCTGATTCAGAATGTCTAGTTGATCTTTGCATCTTCATTAGGCACATTGGTGGCAACTATAGTTCATGCAGGTTGAAAATTAGGAAGAGGGTTGGTCAAGTTAACATCAGATGAAATACTATCTCATCATACGATCAAGTTAATTTCCACTTTTTATGTTTCTAAGCAGATAAGTTTTTAAGCAGATAAATGTTTTAATTTTTTTTAAAATTATAAGATATTTTCAATTTATATTGTAAATTTTAGTTTTTTATATTCTTTAGACTATTTTATTGATTGATTTATGATTAAATAGATAGTTAATGATGTTTTATTTTAGATGATATACAAAATTATATGTTTTCTTACTTTGTGTCCACAAGCATACATGTCATCTATTAAGGCAAAGGGAGTAATTTTAATTCCATTTTTATTTTTTCAGAAAATAACATAAAATAGAAGATAAATCACAATAGAAAACATTTTAAAGTCTTAGTTAATAGTATTTCAGAATTTTTATTTTGTAAGTTTCACTCAAGTTAATGTTTATAAGTTTAATAATATAAATATTATTAATAAAATGAAATTAAATTAATTTGATAAAACAATAATATAAATTAAAATAATAATGAAAAATAAATCTTTAGAATAATTTTATAGTTAGTAACCAGAAATTAATTTCAATTAATATGCAAAATAATAAATTCTATCTTATTTTAAAAAAGTACAAATATACATTCAACCTAAAAATTCTGATATATTGATGTCTCAATGTCGGTAAGGTAAGGTAATAATTACTCCTTATGCATTTCGTGTATTTCCTAAACTAATGAAATAATAACTACTCTTAATTTTATGCCTTCCATATCTTTTTGAAAATTAATAAAAAATTCTTAAATTGAATTCACAACAAATTCAGTTTGCATATTAATACTATAAACATTAACGTACCATTGATTTATCATATTCAATATTTGTTCTTATTATTTTAAATTTTTCCATTGAGCAAATAAAATATCTATATATATAAAGAAATGTTCCTCTTTCGAGGGCCCTCCATGTCATCAATTCGAAGTTTCTCAGTGCGACACATGTCATCTATTACAAAACGTTGTGTCTCATTTTTTATACATTGAGTTAGCATTGTTTGGGCTTTATTCGTTGGGCTCTCTGATTTAATCAATAGGAAAAATATAACACTTAAAACACTTCTTGCTCTTTATCTCATTATTGAGCTTATGTTTTTAATGACCCAACACTGATATTCATTTATTCATTAGTACAAAATAAATCTCTTCACGAAAAGATTCGACTCTAAAGATCATTTACAGCTTCACCTTCTTGGTTCGTCTTTCATAACCACTGATACACTAAAATTGGTGTTTACTACTGCAAGCTTACAGTGTAGATGTAGTATTTGAGATTCAATTCCAGATGACCATTCTTACACTTTATTTCTATGGATCAATATCAAGCTAAAACAAATCGATTAAATGCACATAAAATAATTAAAACAAAGCAAGTAAAAAATTTGGTTTAGTTTCAGATTATAAAAGATATAGGTTTAGGGTGATTCATCGAGATCCTAGTCCAACCTAGAACTTGAACAGCAAGATTAGATAAACTCATTGTCGTGGTGTCTACCAATTTATCAAGCAATCTTAATGCCTAAACTGACGTTTGGATTACAAAATGATGACAAGCATTATGCTCAGATTTAATTGGTTCACGATTTTCCTTAGCATCAGTTTTCGTTAGCTAAGGACAAGTCGCCTATCTATGCTTTTCTAGCAACCTAAAACACTTTTGATGATTAGATTAAACCTATTTTTAGATGCTAAATGGTCAGTTTAACACAAGCAATAAGATCACCAATAGATAGAGATTCAAAGAATAACAATCATATTTGTGTCTAGCTCATTGATCCATGATCCCTAACACCCTAAACCTAACAAGTCGACTACTCAGCCATGAAGCAAGAAAACACAGAGATCAAGAGTGAATAAAACATGGAATACGATTGCAAATAAATAGAAATAGGGTTCATGGAGTTCTTCTCTAAGGAGAGAGAGATCATTCTCCCTTTACAAAGTAGCAAATCGCAACAATCCAAAAGCTCTAGAGTCTTGTTTCTCTGTGAAAACCAGCATAGGAAATAAGGGGAAAGAGAAAAAGAATATATATGAAGGTCACATGCGTCTACGATAAAAATATAGGAAAACTAGGACAAATTCTGAAATAGTATCTTGGTTTCCTTACATATCGGGAATAGGCAGTCGGTTGCTCCGCTCACTCGAAAACACCCGTCAAGTTACTCCCGGTTGGTTTTACGCGGGAAACACCAACTCTGCCTCATTTTCCTCCTACATCTCTAAAAAGGCCTCCATGCCTACTCCAGACCTGAATTAACTCAAAATGGACTAGAAAAATTTGATAAAAAACCTGAAAACACTTTAAAACATATGTACAATGTGTCAAAAACGCCATATATCAACCATCAATGGTTTTCATCTTCTCTGATTCCCTTTAATATATGTCATCAAAGCTCTTATTTACTACAATAATCATGAACCATACAATCGTTTGGCTCCCCTACGGGTTTCACGTTATATAAACCCCTACTCATTTCTCTTCCCCTCACAAATTCAAAAAAAAAAAACATATAAGCGCATCAGGTAATGGGTACACCGGAAAGCCGCATACGCAAATATGCAGATAGTTGGCAAAGTTAGAGGATCTTAGGGAGTTAACGGAGCTGAAGCGGAATTCTCTGAGGAAGGAGCATAAGAGGTTGACTAGGACTTGCGAAATTTGCATAAAATCAATTCGTTGACGATGAATCTTGAGAAAAACTCGGCGTTCGACAACTCGCTGGAGAACAAACTCACTGTGGATCAGTATCTCTGTTCGATAACATCCTTTTTCGAACTTGCATTTAAGCCACTTCGTTCAGCTTATAGGTTTTGCATCGAGATCCGTATGGATATACGGTGAAGAAATGGAATCAGCAACCCGACGCCGCCGTCTTTGTAATCGTTCACATCCACCGAACCGTGTCTTTTTCTAAAAATGTGCGGCATGTCTTTCTGATTATCAGGTATGCTATCTTTTGTAATAGAAAAAACACCTATAACATATGACTGGTGCGTGTCTATGGGAGGATTTTGGATGGCTTTATTTGATGGAATTGCCATCGAACGTCATAAAAAAAACTAGAAAGCTTCCGTCTATATCTCAAAGTCGTTGTATCCATGTCGTAAACATATCTCTGTCTTTTTCTCTGCATAGCATGATCAACATGCTAAAGCAAGACACAAGGAAAGATGATATAAACGTGGGGAATATCCAAAGGAATCATTTACGTGTGTTTGGAGAAGATGCATCACCAAAAGCCAAGGTTTTAAGAAACAAGTCGTGAGAAAGAAAAAGAAAGGTATTTATCTTAGTGGATTTAGGTGTGAGAGAGTTTTTTGAGCATGAATGTTATTGTAACATCATGAGTTGTGATATATGAAAAGGCTTAAAAGAATTGATTTGGCTATCTATATTACAGAACCGCTGGTCCAGTGCCTCCTTCTTTCACTCTAATTAACCCTAAAAGAAACCCAGTCTTTGTAAACGGCTCACTCTTCTGGTTGTGTGCACGTGACCATTCCGACATACTTGTCATGAATCTTCACACTGAAAAGTTTCGTACCCTGTCGCAACCTAAGGACATTGATGTGTCGTCCAATGTCATTTACATGTGGAGTCGCGAGGACCGTCTCTGTGTCTCTAATTTAAGAAAACTAAAGGATTCGGACGTTTGGGTTCTTGTGCAAGACGAGGTTACTAAGAGGTGGGAGAGAAGTAGATTTGCTTCCCCCGATTCTGCCATCTCTACTGTTATTCCTCCATATAAGTTGAATTCCGCTTGGTTTTCACCCACCTTTGTTTCTCCTTACCAGTTGTCGTCGAGACAAATTCTTATGCATTAGCTCTTTTTGACATATTATAATGTTCACAAGAAACTGACTGTATATCACATGTAAAATTGCACTCTCGTGCCTCTCAATTTTCCTATGATTCTAGGTTTAAGTAATCAGTCACACTCTCGTGTTATTCCATTACTCTAGATCCTAGTATTACAAGCCACCCTGGTTTAGAGATCTATCTCTAGATAACCTAGCAATCCTATGACTGTCAATTTGACATTAAGAACATGAAATCCCTAAACTTAACAAGATGATTACTCAGACATGGACGCAATAACATAAATCATAGTCTGAATAAATAATAGACATAAAATCAATATAAAACCAAAGGAGTTCCAATAAATCTCTGAAGGAGAATTGAAATTCTCTCCAAAACTTAAGACAAAGAATAAAATGAAGCTCAGCCGTCAACAATGGCTTAGAAAACTATATAAATTAGGTATAAACTCGTCCAGGGATATTCTGGTAACTTTCCATGACATTGGGCGTAAGTCGACCATAAAATAAGTCAGGCCTGTCTTCTGGGATACCTCAATCGATGGTAAGCCTGTGCCATCGATCGACACTCATTCATCCCTTCGACAGCTTCCTCTCGCGAGGCAGACAGACAACTCTCCAGTAAAACGGGCATAACTTTGGCTGTAGGATTCTGATTGACCTCAAACCGGTGTAATTAGAAATTTAACTCAAAGCTCCATCTTCTGTTAAAATATCAGCTCAATATCACGGTGGGAAGGTTTTCATCCATAGCTAAACATCTGACGCATCTGCGCAGTTATGCATCTCTAAAAGCTCCAGAATCAAAAAGTTTTCCAGAACGTAACTGAACCTGAAAATACTCTTAAACATACTCCAAACACATATAATAGACTTTAAATAGGGCTGATATCATGGCACAATATTAGTAAATATCAGGCCCTATCATATATTTTTGAAAGTCTTCGACGTCTTATAGTTTTTCCTTTGTTGAAGTGATTTTGCGTTTTGATCGAAGATCTCGTTTGATCTGGCGGCTGGATGTAGTTTAAAGGTGTTCAAAAAGTTTTGTTTAACCGTTTGGCCGTTGGATTTATTTTTCGTAAGACTTCCATTCCCGGGTTATACGATAATTGTTTGTTCTTACTTAGGCGTTTTTGAAGAAATCATGGATTGCCAGTTTGGCCGTAAGGTAATTTGTGAATTGAGTTTTGCTGTGAGTTTTTGGAAATCATATTGAGTTGTTTTATTATAGAATATGGTTTTATAAATATTGAGTACAACGGCGAATATTTTAAATTGTGGAAGTATACGTACCCACTCCCCCCCCCCCCCACTTTTTAGAGAGAGAGGGACAACTGAACTCGTATTTGGACGAGTTTCCCACGTACTGTAACGACCCTCTCCCAAAGTATTTTCAAATTCGAAGGAAATAAATCGCGAGAGGTTTCGTTGTACAAAGAGCGTCTTTTTCTAAGTGTGGAAACATTTGTATACCTGAGGGTTGGAAGAATGAGCCACATTTTTGACTAAGTGTCGGATGTTTGGTAAAAACATAGAGCGATCAAAGTCTAAGCAAAGGAATTACAAACTGCCAGCTTAACTATGGAAAATTTGGCTATCGTAGAATACAGGTTCCAAGTAAAGCAAGTTGATCAGGTGGAACTGACGCGATTATATAAAAAGAAGCTCGGGTCTGCATGAGTCATATAAGGCAATAAGCGGAGATATTCTTGGAGCCATTGATGATAAGTTTGACCAAGCTAAATAAGGAAACAACACTTAATGGCCGACTTGGTGAGCAAGTCCTGAAATAAGTATAAAAGGAGACCTCCAGCCTTCATTTCTCACTCAATTCATAAACAAGAATTAGAGAGCATCCAGAGCATGAACAAAGTTCTAGAAAGAAGATTTTGAGAAGAAGGACCGAACAAGGAGGAGCCGAAGAGTTTTTTGCCAGGAAACGCATGAAAGTTCAGAGTCTTCAATCTTTTAAGATTAACCGAGGTGAGGGTGTGATTCGTGGTAACTTAATTGTTAGTAATTTTAGCATAGTTAGATTGTTAGGATGAATATTATGCATTAGAGGAATTGATTATGGAAAGTTTGTTCTTCATTCTTCGAAATAGTTCTCAAGGATCAAAGAAATTCATTCGTTCATAGGATATTTGCATGTTAGATTGCGTGAAATGATGTTTTGTTTAATTGAGATGTTTACGTAAATACTTAGATTTGATCCGATAAGAATTGGAATTTTAGGTTGAAAATGTTATAGAAATAGATTGAGAATTGAAGTAGTTTAAGGAAAGTACGGGATTAGAAGAACATGATTAAGTTAAGGAAAAAAATATTTTGGCTTCCGGCCATAAAGATGTCATGATCATGTTTTGGCTTCGGGCCGCTTCGGCCGTTATGGACCTTCAGGTCGCAGGTTGGCTTAGACCGTATTGGACTGACGGGTCGCAGGTTTGGATACGGGCCGTGTATGTTGGCTTCGGCCGCAGGTTGGCTACGGCTGTAATGGACTGATAAGTCACAAGTTTGGCTTTGGCCGCAGGTTTGGCTACGGCTGCAAGTTTGGCTTCGACCGCAGGTTTGGCTTCGGCCGCAGATTTGGCTACGGCCGCAGGTTTGGCTTTGGCCGCAGGTTTGGCTTCGGCCGCATGTTTGGCTACGGCCGTAGGTTTGACTATGGCTGCAGGTTGAGGGACCTTCGGGCCGGAATGCTAGGAAATGCTAAAGTAAAGGAATGATAGAACCGGATGTTAGGTTGTTAGTTTTTGAATGCATGAAAATAAATAAGTAATAGGAAAGAAATATGGCTAAGTAAGAAATGATGGAAACGAATTGCTAGTTTGATAGATTGGAATTGCTAGGTTGTTAGAATGGAATATGGAATTTGATTGCTTGATTATTGAGTTGCATGTGGGCGGTTTTGAGCGTCCTTACTGAGTAATTTTGTGTACTCATGCCTCCTTTTGCAGATGCAAGTAAGGTTGATTGTGTGGACCGGAGTGCGAGGCTATAAAGACCATCAGGAAAGGGCATTTTGAACTTGTGGTAATGTTTGGGAAGTTTTATAAAGATATTATTCTTGTAGACAAAAATATGTTCAGTATTTAGTCTCGTATTTCATAAATAAGGTGGTAATGTTTCTTCGATACATCCAATGAAATTTGACTCGATCTTTACTTAGAATTTTCAACGTGTTTTTCAATTTTTTTCTGGATAGGTTGTTTCAATTTGGTATCAGAGCGGGGTAGGCCAGTCAGTTCTGTCCTGGCTGGCCACTTATCAAAAATTGGATTTGTGTGTAAGGGTGGAAAGAAACCGATGGTCTATGTCTTGTGCGAAGGATGTGTGGTATGATGTTTCTAGGGTATATCTTAGTATTTTTTATGATTGGATTGCTTAGCAAATAGATAAGCGAAATTGTGTTTTATAGTTACAGGAAGTTGGTGAAAACTAACTTATGTTTTGTTAAATATGAAAAAGTGTTGTCGATCAGGTTTTTCATAAAGTAGGCAATGAGGGTATCGGGTTTGTTCAGTCAGAATGATTAAATGTTCTTAATTTCATGTGCGATGGATCAAGATAGGTCAGCTTTAGTGAAGGAGTGGATATAATGGTAGAAAGTACGAAGCAATAGGCGATATGGATTGTTGGTTGAGTAGCTGGAAAGCTAGGATTCTGAGAGATGCTAAGTTAATTCTTTAGAATAAAGGAAGTTAATGTCTCCATGGAATTATGAAGTGTTGGATGTTCGTGTGGTGGTGTAGCACACTTGATGGAAGCTTAATGGATCAATGAAAGTGCAACAAGAACGCGTGTGTGGTTACTAGAACGTGGTATTAGGGTTTCACAAGGTGGACGTAAAGATGGAGTTAATTCGCTTGTTAGTGGTGTGGTCGTGAATGCCAAACTTTGTTCGACTTCGGGTGTCGCATTCTTTGTGTGGCAGGAAATCGCCTAACATTGGTCACATAAGAATGAGTTCGAGGACGAGATCAAATTTGGCCGTGAAGCATAAATGGTGATTGCCAAGTCGCATGTCATTTATCAATATGTTTCAGTGCTGGTGGAAAGTGTGGACATGTTAGGCAAATGGTACATAGGAATCCTTAGAATAAACTTATTGTGCATTACCGAGCTAACATGGATTGCAAAAGATGGCAAGTTAGATTGAATGGAAAAAAGAAAAGCTGATATTTCAAGGAATGAGGAATTGGTTTGAGATTTCATTAGCACCAGAAATAAGAACGAAATAGATGGTGAAGAACGAGCGCAAAGTAATCTGAGGACCATCGCGGATTCGAGAGATGAGCAAGGAGAGGTGTTGATCAAAACTTCAATTTGGTAGAGTGGCTACGAAAGCAAAAACTTCACTTGCTGGTGCTCAGATCAAAAACCATAATCTCAACTCTGTCATCATCGAAGCTATAAGCAATAACCACTTTGTATTCTCCTGTCACAACATCTCTCCCGAATCCCACTGAAAGTTTGGTACCTTGAGGAAGAGCAAGTCTCCGGATCACATGTGTTAAAGGATTGAAAATAAAAACGTTGATTAAATCGTAGACGCAGACAAAACCATTACAAGACCCAGGAACTCGAGGAAGAACTTGTGATTCTATGTTGTTTGGTAATCCCTCATATTTTGTGAAAATCTCGGCAAGGAATCCTTTAGAGTTGGAGCCTTCGAAAGTGATTTTATGCTCTTCGGCTCCGTACAGCTTCTGACGACGATGGAGGTGTTTCTCTGCTAGATGGCTAGATTCGATCAATGATTTCCACCCTTTCGAAACTGCTTTCCATCGTAACAGAAACTTCGCTGGAATGCGGTGAAGAATCTCTTCTACTATATCCTCTGGCATCTCAACTGAAACAGTGCTTTCGCTACAGCTTAAGTTTTTGTATTCCCTTTCTTCTTTCACCACTGATAAAACCATGTTGAGCAGAGCAAAACTAACTCTTTCTTGGTAAGGGTTTAAAGAGAAGAAGAAACACGAAAACTTTGATTAAGTTCCAGCAACAACTCGAGAAGAAGACTCCCAAGAGAGGCGGGTTGGAATTTGAAGGGATGAATAATGGATATTTATTGCAGCATGATACTTTCGGTGACAATGTTTTTTTTGAAAATATTACATTGAAAAACACTTTCTAACTTATGAATTACACATTAGAGCACTTTCAACTTGGAACGCACTTTTTATTGATAAAATCTTCATTATGCCCCTAACTAAAGTCCAACATACTCGTCAGGTACAACTCATTTCTATTTTTTTTTCATCTTTAATTAAGTTCATGAGCATTCATCCACAAAAAAAATTCATATGAACTATCTTGTTTGTGTTCATATTTTGTTTTTATTTTTCTACTTTCCGTGTACAAAGTATTATGATCAACTTGTAAAATATATATGTACAATATATATTACATCAACATGCATTAAAAAATATAATGTACATATATTCACACACCTGGACATGAATATCCATTGGTTAAAATTTTCAATATATTTTCCGTCCACAATTACATATAATTTTTTGATTAATACTAATACTTTTTAAATACGAGAACCTATCCACCAATATGAAAAAGTGTCAATTATTTCTATCCACACATCACCAATACACTGATTTGTCCACACATTACCGATACACACAACTCCTAACTAGTATATTCCCATACGTGACTCATTTGTCCACACATCACCATTGCACATAGCTCATGACCATTCCTCCATTCCACAACAATGAGCTTTCACTGAATCAAGTATCCCCGGCTATGGCCATCTTACCCCACTATGACACTATCCTTATGAACACTAAAACATCTCAGTCATCTATATCCCCTGTCCACAACTCTCATCTCTCCATCTACATAAAAAATGTAACCACAACAAAACATCAAACCACAAACCAAGTGAATCACAACAACAAAGTTTTAAAAATAAGATAGAAACCAAGTTTCTAAAAAAACAGAGTCTCTATAGACACTAACAATAGAAGTTCAATGTACACTAACGGTGACAGTGGACTATCACGCAAAACTATATCCACTTAATGGTGTCAATCCATTTGTGGCTACATTGGTGTATATAATTTTCATATCAAAACCATTTCACTTCATCCACAATGTTCAAAATCAAAATCATTCACATCATCCATCACACTTCATTCATATACACCCCTTCACAAAAAAAAAAATCGTTTGTCTCACTCATCTATCCATGACTTGTATGTCCATGAATTTTCCATCCACGACTTATCTGTCCATGAATTTTCCATCCACGACTTATATGTCCACATTCCTCACGTACAACTATTTTTAGGTTTGAATAATACTGTTCATTTTCAAATTACAAAACTATATGAAAATGGATGTCAAAATATAAAGAATAAAAAGATACAATTTATTATATCAACCATATTTAATTTTATGTTTGAAATTTTGTAAAAAAAGTACAAAGAAATGAATGGTGCATTGCTAAAAATAAGAAGAAAAAATCACTTTTTAGGAATTGTATCGTCCAAACATAAAAAATAATCAAGAATTACTTATTCTTTTTAGTTGGTTTTTAACTTGTTGGCCTTATTCATTTACCTCAAGAAGAACAATTTTGTCTCGAATATCTCCATTTCAATTAAAAAGTGTTCTTCGAGCGGAAAATGCCTTTACATGTAAAGAAAAGTCAAAAAGTGTCTCCACATGTAATCAACTCGTTTTTTTTCCTTTTATCAGCCTTGTTATTTCTCCAATTCACATTTTCCTTTCTTTTCACTTTCTTTAAATTTGTCTTATTTTTTTGCTACAATTTGGTGTAAATCTATACCATTAAAAGGAGATTATTCTCATTTATGCCTTTAATGAAAATTTGATTTTTTCCAAAAGTACTATTATTTTTATAAATAATTAATAAAATTTATTAATAACATTTAAGTCTTTGTTTTGGGCCTATAGATATATATATATATATATATATATTTAAATGAATCAATAAACAATGGGTTTACACCTACTTATAAAGTATTTTACTTTTATTTAATATAAATATTTTAAGTTTAAATATTAGACATATATATTTTAAAACTAAATTAATCAAAAAATATAATGACATCATAATATTATTTTCTTAAATATATATATATCATAAAATTAAATTTTGAATCTAAAATAAAAAATACAAACTTATAATCGGTTACTAATAAAAAAATAAACTAATATTGTCATATTAATAAGTTTTTTATATTATCATTTTTATTTGAATAAAATAATAAAAATATCATCAAAAATCACAAGTTTGTGTAATATTAAAAAGTATATGATTAATTTAATAAAATAAAATAAAAATACTATCATATATTTTATGTTTTATCGAATCATTGATATCAGTCACAGGATAACGAGTTTTTGGATTTTTGCCGTGTTATATCGGATTTTTAATTAATAAATATTTCATTAAATTTGAACTAGATTATATACAAGGTACGGGTCTACCGGTTTAGCGGATCTGTGTCAAATATGAAAACACTTCTTAAAATTCAAAACATTATTTTCAAAAAAAATTTAAATTATATGTTCTCTAATAAAAAGTTATAAATTCATGAAAATCACTCTTGACCAAATATTTGTTCTATTTCTTTTTGTTTTGAAGAAAAAAAACAAATAATAAAAACATAAAAATTCAATTGTTATGATCTGAAACAAAAATAATAGTATTTAATAAATCAATTTTGGGTCAATAAGTGAAAACAAATCTGCGCTTAAAAAGCGCCGATCAAAATCTAATATTTTCTTAAAAAATAAATTTCTTTACTATTACTAGACAAGTTTTTACCACAAAAACGCACATGTAAGACTCACGAATTAGATTTCATTTAACAGAAAAATAATAAATTATACTTAACAAATAATACATAAAAAAATAATATTTTTAAAAATGAAATAAATATTTATTGCTCTAAACTCTAAACTTAAATCCTATAAGATAATCGCTGAGCCCTGAATCAGAAACTTTAAACAATAAAAAATATCTGTTTTTAAATTATTTAATAAACGTTATATTATTTGACACTTGTATGTTACTATGGATATAATTGTAACATCCAGGTTTGTAGTATACAAAAATTGATATGGCTATTTAAGTTATTAAAGTGCATTTACCTTTTCGATCGTATCTTCATTTATAACTCTAAAGTTAAATGTGCTTGAGATAATATAGTTAAAAAATGGGTGGCAACGGAAATTGATTCTCTATACCGTGCAAATAATATCAAAACACGAAAAAATAATGTAGTGATTGCAGGGTCGAATACACTGCTGATCGCATGAAATAGTGCCTATTAGCCGAGTGAGCGGTCGTGGGAAGTTTATGAACCGTAGATGGTTGGAGCATTACAAGTGGTATCAGAATCGAATTCAAACAAATATGGAGTCATGTGTGGGCTAACGCTAACATGGATAACATATTATTCTACATAATTGTAAGGAAAATTGTTGGGATAATTTTTGAAATAACTAGGTTTCAATAAAAGTTAAGAATATAGCATCACTAGTGATAAAATTAGGATAATAGTATTTTCTCCTTCTTTTTCGATTTTGTCTATCTTCTAAACGAGTTGATGGTGGATAACAAATGGAGATCATAAGGCAACAAGATGTAAAAAATTATGGAGTTGATTATCGCAGCGGTAGAGGTAAGTAAAATGTTGTTTAAATAACTTTATGTTGTTATTTTAGTTATATGTGATTTTATGTATACAAATTTATATCAGTTTGATTATTCAGATTAGATATGTTTAATTGCAAAAAAAACAGTTTAACTGTAACCTACTATTTTTAGGTTCTAATTAGGCTACAATTGGATTAGTTTTGTAAGTTTTATTTACTTTAGTCTTCTTCATTTGTAGGTATATGCTTACAAGTTTTGTATATTTAATATATATTATTTAAAGTTAAAAATAGTAAAAAAAATGAAGTGTGACCAGACTAAAGTTGAATAAGCAAACCAAACATTTAATTTTTGGTTAAAATTTTAAAACGTAGTAATAATCAACAACTAATAAGTTTGATTCCATCAACTAAAGCATATACAACTCAAAATCAAATGATAACCATAACTTTCAATTTTTACCACATAGTAATTGAATTGTTTATATTAGTTAATATAATATAAAACAGATATCTTTAGAAAATAAACATGATATGATATTAGATAATCGTGTTATATTACTTTTTATTTTTAAATACTTGAAAAATAGAATTATAGTAAAAACATTTTAGCTCCATTTTAATATATAATAGAGCTTGATCTACACACCACAAATGTGTCCTTTTAAACTTTTTTGTAAGTGACTATTTGTTTTATACAAAATAAAGCTATTATATTTTGACATTTACCCATATTAAATAATTGTTTAATGAAATATTTTAAAAACATTAACTTCATAGATATATTTATATTTATTCATTTTTTTTTGTTTTTTTTTGAACCGTTGGTTGTATCACCCATATTTCTTATGAGCTTTATATTGTTTTATTATTTATATGAAATATGCACAAAATAATATAATGACAGACTAATTTATGTTTTATTTATATAATATAAATTGAATATTTATATTTTACGTTTTAAATGAATATGAATTCATATATATATTTTGATCATTGTTTTTGATCCGTATATGTTTTTACATTTGTAAGAGTGTATAAGTGTGAAAATATTTATTTCTCTAAAGGTTTTTGACTCATATATTTTTATCATAGTTTGATCCAATATTTATTTCAGGTTAAATAAGAGCGAAAACATGCAAGATTATAAGAACAAACTAAGGGAAGTCCACGTTTTGCGCGGAATTTGATATTTTTTTTTTAATAAGTTTGTAATAGTATTGGAAAATTACATTAATGGTTAGATTATGATAATTTATAAAATCTGTAATATTCTAATTTTCTATTAGATTATTTTAGATATTTGTTAATTAAAAGGATTAAACGATATTTTATTCACAATATTACAAATTAGTTAATTTTTTTAGAAGTTGAATTTCAGCTATTTTATTAGAAATATTTGATACATTTTGTGTGTGTTGAATCCATATGACAGAATACAAAATTTGTTTAAGCAATTCAATAGAATAACACAAAATACTGAAATTTAAAGTAAAATGAGATAAAAATCATTTTATAGTAAAATAAAGATAAATTTATTTGTTTCTGTTTATATAAAATTCATATATAGTCTTTTAATTTATGATTTAATAAAACTATATATTTACATAAAACATTTCTACATGTTATTCTATTATTTATTAAATTACATATATTTTATATGTATATATAAGTAAGTATATAACTAATCTAATTTGAAACCAAAGAAAATTATTAATTTACCATGTTTATTCGAAACTGTATTGGTTAATTATTTATTGTTTTCATTAATTTTCGTTGATATTTTGAATATCCACATTATCAGTTGAGTTGTTTGTTACCAAACATTATTGGCGAAGTCAAGAACTGGATGGATTGACGGTACCATCAAATTTGTTTAAAAGACACCTTTCAAATTGAACCGAAGTTATAATCGAGTCTGAATCAAAATTAAATTGGTGTTGGTTAAGCCGGTTCGAATTGGGTATTGATCTCAAAGCTATGTGTGTAATGAAACTCTGTCAAATTAAATTCAAAATGTCTTTATTTATTTCAGATGAAAACAAAGAGAACAAACTGATTCAACAACTTCAGAACTAAATCTGAAAATTCATTTGAGCATATGAATGGAGCATGCGTTTACTATCAGTCCATCCCAGTATAACTGTAACGCCTCGACCGCCCATGGTTAATGTGCCACCCACACTCACTCTCTCGGCCCATGGGTTCCATACCGTTCCAACGGCCGGTGCGTAAATTTTTTAAGGCTTGAAAATTATTGTTTATTAACCCTGCAATCACCACTCGACCTTTTCTCGTGTTTTGGCTTCACTCGAACGGTATCACAAATCACTTCCCGATAGGTTATTATCCTTCCACTACTCCAGCATAAGCACGCTTAACCCTGAAGTTCTAAACGAATGTGTGACGAAAAAGGTAAGTCAACTTTGATGACATAGGTAGCTAAATCAATTCTTTTAAGTTTTCATCTATCACAACTCGGGATGTTACAATTCACCCCTTATCAAAGAACACAACGTCCTCATTGTGCCCCACGACAGATCTCAAGACGCCTCTCGAGTCCGAACCGAGATGATTAACCAGCTCTGATACCACTTGTAGTGCCCCGAACGCCCACGGCTAATGGGCCACCCACGCCCGCTCTCTTGGCCCATGGGCTTAACCGGTTCTAACGGCCGATACGTAAATTTTCCATGGCTCAAAAATCATTGTTTACTGACCCTGCAATCACCACCCGAACTTTTCCCTTGTTTTGGACTCACTAGCACGATATCGCGAATCACTTCCAATAGGTCAGCCATCCTTCAACTACTCTAGCATAAGTACACTTAACCCTGAAGTTCTAAATGGATATGTGACCGAAAAAGTAAGTCAACTTTGGTAACATAGGTAGCAAAATCAATTCTTTTAAGTCTTTTCATATATCACAACTCGGGATGTTACAATAACATTCATGCTCAAAAAACTCTCTCACACCTAAATCCACTAAGATAAATACCTTTCTTTTTCTTTCTCACGACTTGTTTCTTAAAACCTTGGCTTTTGGTGATGCATCTTCTCCAAACACACGTAAATGATTCCTTTGGATGCTCTTCCTCAAGGTACCAAACTTTCAGTGGGATTCGGGAGAGATGTGACAGGAGAATACAAAGTGGTTATTGCTTATAGCTTCGATGATGACAGAGTTGAGATTATGGTTTTCGATCTGATACAGAACCGCTGGTCCAGTGCCTCCTTCTTTCACTCTAATTAACCCTAAAAGAAACCCAGTCTTTGTAAACGGCTCACTCTTCTGGTTGTGTGCACGTGACCATTCCGACATACTTGTCATGAATCTTCACACTGAAAAGTTCCGTACCCTGTCGCAACCTAAGGACATTGATGTGTCGTCCAATGTCATTTACATGTGGAGTCGCGAGGACCGTCTCTGTGTCTCTGATTTAAGAAAACTAAAGGATTCGGATTGGGTTCTTGTGCAAGACGAGTTTACTAAGAGGTGGGAGAGAAGTAGATTTGCTTCCCCCGATTCTGCCATCTCTACTGTTATTCCTCCATATAAGTTGAATTCCGCTTGGTTTCTCCTTACCAGTTGTCGTCGAGACAAATTCTTATGCATTAGCTCTTTTTTGACATATTATAATGTTCAGAAGAAACTGACTGTATATCAGTTTGATTTTTGATAAAACTCAATATAAACTTTTTACACTTAACAATATAAGTAGGGCAAATCTCTCAAATAGCCATTTTTAAAATTTTTGTCACAAAAATAGAACTTGGAAGAAAGAAGGACCAAAATAGAACTTTTTTATTTTGAAAATTTTATATTTTTAAAAAATTTAATTTTTAAACCTCAACTCCAAAACCCCCACCCCATAACTCTAAACCCTAAGTTTAGATTAGTTAACCCAAATGTATAAATATATATTTACATCCTTTAATAAAGTCTATTTTGGTCATTTTTTTCTTTGTGTGCTATTTTTGGGACAAAAATTTTTTTTAGTCTATTTTGGTCTTCATCTCATATAAGTATTTTTTTTAATGGATTCACTTGTTCATCAAGCAAAGCTTATTATGTATAAATGTTTATAAAATTCATACAAAATTATGTCACATCCGAAATTCTACCTGAAAATAACTATTTTCAATGTCGATAGGTATTTCAATTGAACTGATCAGTAATCATATATATTTTTTACTCATATTTTATTAAATCAATGAGGGCATAAAATTTTTAAGAAATCCATAAGAGATTTGTGTTTGGGATACATGGACAACGAAAATGATGTCTCAATTAAACTTGACTATACGTGAACACACAAACATGTTTTTATTAAGTCTGGATATTTTGATCGGGTTTGGGTATGATCCAGTCGGATTTGGATTTATTGGATATTTGTAAATTTCGATTTAAGTTTTTTGGTTGGGTATCACCGGTTCTAGATTGATTTCTATTGGTTATTTGTAAATTTCGATTTAAGTTTTTGATTGGGTATCACCAGTTCTAGATTGATTGTGTGTACCATATCTGAATCATATATGAAAGAGTTTATATGTAAATCAAAGTTGTATAGTGATAATTTAGTTGCCTATTTGCATGTCCAACTCGAGTCTGAGTAGTGGTAATGCCAATTTAGTGACTATTTAGTATTGGAGATCTAGGTTCTTCATCTTCTTGTGGTCTCCATGTGTTTTCCATCGGAGGGATGACATATTTGAGAAGCGCAAAGAATAAATTCGTCAAAGACTCCTACTTCGTTTCCGTTGATACATATGAATTAGATGGACTTGTTTGATATGGGCTGAAAATGGAAGAAAACCTAATTGTTAATAGAATAAAATAAAGAAAAATGCTAGATTGGATCGGAAAATGTTAATTTTCTTTAATTAGAAAAAACTCATTAAAATATTACCTTAACATACATGATAGAAAAAAAATATGATGATTTATTCAAAACAATATGAAAAATTTAGGGAGATCCCAATGAAAGAAAATTTTGACTTTTTGATACTTTAAAAAATAAAGAAAAAATAGAAAAGTAAGAAATCTTTTTGTTTTTCAGCAGAAAAAGCGTTAAAGATAATCAAAAGAGTAAAAGTCTGATGAAATAGTCCTTTTCAAGTATGTCTAAGTATTCGGGTTCTCGGGTCGGGTTCGAATCGGATCTTGTCAGGTTTGGATTTTTGGATCTTAGATATTTAGATCCAGTAGGGTAACTAGAATTTATCGCTTTGGGTTTGGTTCAGGTCATGTCGGGTCCATATCGGACTATTTCATAGATAGTTAGACCCAATAAGGTAATTATAATTTATCGAATTGGGTTTGGTTCGGTTTCGGATCGGATTATGTCTGGATCATGTTTGGTCCGACCCAAAAAAAATACCCAAAATGTTGAGTTGAGGTTCATTTTGAGATGAGAGGTTGAAGAATGGGAGAAAAATGTTTTGGGTCGACCATGTCCAAAATATCGACCACCATGGAAGTAGGAGGATTTGGGTTGACCATGACCGTACAGGTCTGGGTCGACCAAATGGTAAAAGGTCATTCGGGTAAATCAAAAATTTACCATGTGCTTACCTTGGGTATTTACCCTTGATCCATCCATTGGAAAGGAAAAGAAGATAGACTTGGACAGGCTAGAACAACTGGAAAGTAACCATCATCTTGTTAAAGATGCTAGATGCCACTTGAGTGGCTCTCTTTGCCTATGGTTTAAACTAGGCGCTCCACCCTTCCACCTAGACCACATGTTCCATTCTTTGATTCTGAAAACTCTTGTAACCTCTACTCTATATACCTGTAATCTCAACTTAATGGAAAGATCAGACCGTTCATAAACCATCTCTTAGACTCTTAATCATGATTACATATTAGTCTTGTTTTGTTTAAGCATTCTTCCTAGTCTTCCTAAACTCTCATCAAATCTTAGATTATCTAAAATATTTTATGGTATTAGAGCCATTTTGCTAATAATCTGGGTTTGATTCACAAGAAGACTCAAGACCTTTGGATCTCATCCTACTTTCAAGACTTTCAAAGATGGAAAACAACAAGGTTGTGGTTTCGGTTACACTCAATAGAGGAAACTACCTCTTATGGTCTCGGTTGGTGAAGACTATTGTGGGGGAGTAAGGGTTTATGGGGACATATCACGTCTGGTGAAGCTCTAAGGCTCATTACTCATGATGAAGATGATGAGGAGGATGCCACAAGCGAGGAGAACAAGTAGATGCAAGAAGACATGCTGGTTATGTCCATTCTCCAAAGTTCGTTGGATCCTTCAATCTTGGAGGCTTATAGCTACTGTGAAAAGGCATAGGATCTTTGGGATACACTCAAGAAGGTGTATGAGAATATCTCAAACCTGAGTAGGGTGTTTGAGGTAAAACGGGCAATTAACAATCTGGTTTAAGAGGACATTTTGAGTTTACAAGACACTTAGGAAAGTTCAGAGTTTTATGGTCGGAGCTGGAGATGTTGAGGCGAAACACCACCGACCAAGATGAGCTAAATGAGAGAAGAGAGCAAGACAAGGTCTTTGGCCTCTTGCTTACCTTAAACCACACTTACAATGACCTGATCAAGCACATTTTGAGGGCTGGGAAACTACCTGTCTAGATGATGTATGTGCTCAAATTCAAAAGGAGCAAGGGTCCCTTGGACTCTTGGAGGCAAAGGAGAACTCTCTCTAGCCAATCAAGTCGAAGTTCCTCAAGCAAACAAAGTCATGAAGAACCGATTTGAAGAAAGTAAGTTCAACGGGACATGTGATCATTGTAAGAGACATGGACACAAGAAGAGTCAGTGTTGGATATTACACCCCACACTTGAAGCCGACTAAGTTCATGAAGGATAATGATGCAAAGTTCACCTCTCCTATGGAACCAGTGAAAAACATGGGACAAGTGTTACAGGTGCCTCAAAACGGATCAATGAAGGAGATGGGCGAGAGATAGTGGCCATGACAACTTAAGCCACTCAACCGGGTAACCAACTGAGCCAGAGGTTCAATGAAAACGATTTGATTAGGAGATCAGACATTGATGCTCTAATCAAGATCTTCAAGGACAACGATAACACATTTGGTAACACCCTTGGGTATTCTTTTGGTGCATCCTAGATCGAGTCTAGTAATATTGATCACTCTGGGACTAATTATGAATCAAATAACCATCTAGGCCACTCTAAAATTGCATATGAACCAGCTAGAAGTTGTCATTTATATAATGCTTGCAATATGACTAAACCTTTGGTAATTGATTCTGGTGCATCCCACTACATGATTAGTGATACTAGACTCATAGGGATATTGAACCGGCTCATGGTCATGTAATGATAGCTAATGGTGAGAAAGTCCCAATTAGGGGAATAAGCAATCTGAAATTGTTTAATAAAGAATATAGGGCTTTCTATATGCTTGACTTTACTTCAAATCTGCTATCCGTAAAGAAGTGTGCTTCTGATTTGCAATGTAATGTGATCTTTAGCCCTAATGATGTGAAGTGTCAGGATATTGAGAGCAAGAGACTAACTGGAAAGAGAGTAACCAAGGGATATTTATATATGTTAGAAGATCTTACTCATGTTCCTGATTATGTTTACTCATTTACTTATGATTCTATGTTGAATAATGATGTCTTTTGGCATGCTAGATTAGATCATCCTCATATTAGAGCTTTGAACTTGATGTTTCCAGGAATTGTTTTTTTTTTTAAGTAATGAGTGTGAAGCTTGCATTTTAGGCAAGCATTGTAAGACTTTTTTTCCAATATCTAATACTATTTATGATAAATGCTTTGATTTAGTTCATTCAGATGTGTGGACTGCACCGTGCTTGTCTAGGATAATCATAAATATTTTGTGACATTCATTAATGAAAAATCTAAATACACGTAGAAAACTTTGATGCCATCTAAGGATAAAGTTCTTGAAGCATTTAAAAGTTTTCAAACTTATGTGACTAACCATAACAATGGTAAGCTTAAAACTTTTAGATCAGATAATGGTGGGGGAGTATACAAGTCATGCTTTCAAGCAACACCTTGCTCAACATGGAATCCTACATCAAACGAGCTCTCTTTACACTCCTCAACAGAATGGTGTGGTCGAGAAGAAGAATAGGCACCTTATGGAGGTGGCACGATCAATTATGTTTCACTCCAATGTCCCCAAACGGTTCTGGAGTGATGCAGTGGCATCTGCATGCTACCTGATCAACCGCATCCCTACCAAGGTTCTTCAAGACCAGTCTCCATTTGAGATTTTGAACAAATACAAACTTCCATTGGATTATCACCGGGTGTTTGGGTGTCTTTGCTCTGTGCTGGTTCCTGGTGAGCTACATAACAAACTTGAAGCCAAGAATGTTAAGGCTATGTTTATTGGGTATTTAACTATGTAGAAGGGGTATAAATGCTATGATCCAGTGAGTAGAAGAGTTTTATTATCAAGGGAGGTAAATTCTGTGGAAACAAAAGGATACTATGAAGAAAAGAAGTAGACAGACTTGGAGGAGTTATCCCAAGAATCAGATAGAACAGCTAATATGAGGATGATCCTAGAAGGATTTGGTATTGGTGTTACCGAAAGACCAAAGGATAAACCTCCAACACGGACGAGTGCACAACAATCACCCCACCTCGACCATGAGGGGGGAATGATGAACCTAGACCTAGTCAGAACTCTCATGATCAAGGTGAAGGTGAAAGACAACAAGAAGAAGTTGAGGAAGAGGCTGGAAATGATGCTGGTGGACAAGAAAAAGATCTAAATGAGTCGGGTGAACCAGATCGACCAAGGCCAGGTGGACAAGATCGACCAAGACCGGACAGACCAGATCGACCAAAAGAGATGGGTGGAATAACAAAATGGATTCTTCCCACATGAGGCACTCTACTGAGGAAAGATGGAGTTGTTGAACATGTGGATGATCGGGGACAAGAACCATTGGCGCATGGTGAAACGAATCCTGAGGTACCTAAATGGATCACCGGATCAAGGAGTCTTGATGGGGTGTAATGAGAGTACTGAAGTTGTTGGTTATTGTGATACGGATTGGACTGGTGATAGAGCTGATAGGAAGTCTACTATTGGCTAATGTACCTTTATTGGTGGAAATCTGGTTACATGGAAGAGTAAGAAGCAGAAGGTGGTCTCATGTTCCAGTGCAGAAGCCGAATATATAGCAATGTTGAAGTTCACAAATGAGTTGGTTTGGATCAAGGGAATACTAAAGAACTTGGAGATTGATCAAGCTATATCTATGGTTCTGCATTGTGACAACCAAGATGCCATACACATTGCCTCCAACTCGGTGTTTCATGAGAGGACTAAACATATTGAGGTTGATTGCCATAAGGTGAGACAGATGATTGTACAAGGAATCACACTGTCGTGCTACACTAGAAGTGAAGATCAGCTGGCTGATGTGTTTACTAAGGCTGCAAGACAAAAAACAATGGAGTCCATCCACATCCGGTTGGGACTCATTGATCTTACCAAACTCACCTAATCCCCTAGTTGTGGTGTCTTTACTCTTTTCCTCTCATCAAGGTTTTATCGCAATGGGTTTTCTTTGATGAGGTTTTTAATGAGAAAGATCTCATAGCATTCTAAGCTTGACTTGTTCCACATGGTCAAGCTTGAGGGGGAGTGTTGAGTTGAAGTTCATATTTGAGATGAGAGGTTGAAGAATGGGAGAAGAATGTTTTGGGTCGACCATGTCCAAAATATCGACCACCATGGAAGTAAGAGGATTTGGGTCGATTATGACTGTACAGGTCTAGGTCGGCCAAATGGTAAAAGGTCATCCGGGTAAAGCAAGAAGTTACCATGTGCTTACCTTGAGTATTTACCCTTGATCCATCCGTTGGAAATGAAGAGAAGATAGGCTTGGACAAGCTGGAACACAGCTGGAAAGTAACCAACATCTTGTCAAAGATGCTAGATGCCACTTGAGTGGCTCTCCTTTTAATCTCTACTCTATATATTTGTAATCTCAACTTAATGGAAAGATGAGACACTTCATAAACCATCTCTTAAACTCTTAATCACGATTATATATTAGTCTTGTTTTTTTTAAGCCTTCTTCCTAGTCTTCCTAGTCTCCGAAACTCTTATCAAATCTCAGATTACCTAAAATATTTTATAAACACACAAAAAATACCTGAAAATATTTAAATATTTAAAAAAATCTGAAATTTTACACAAATATATAATCTGGAGACATGAAAAATGTCCAAAATTTTATCCGATTATCCGAATTATACTTTCCAAAATTTAAAATTTTACCCGAAAATCGAATTTGAAACTTAAATTATAAACATAATATCAAGCTTGATGTTATAAACATAACAACAAGACTCAATAAAGTAAAAAGATCGATTTGGTTCTTACCCCAACCATGGTTTTACGGATCAATTTTGGGTCGGGTCCTCGGGTCAAATGCCAAGGCCTATTTTCAAGCTTGATGTGTTGGGAATGATAGACACCATTACACATAGGGCTGGGCATGGATTAGATATCTAGGTTTTTGAAAGTATTTGTGATTTGCTCTGGATGTTATGAATATTTAATTTTTCGATTTGCTTTGATTCATAAAAATACAAATATCCAGAAAAACTGATATCCAGAAAATAAATAGATATTTACGAATATTTCTTAATACTTACATATATCTTATTTGTTTTGATTAATACAAATAATCTTAAAAATTTGATAAAAAATTGTTTCTGAAAAAATTGTTTTGCGTGATATATAATATATATTTTTTAAAATAATGAAACTAAATATTTTGTAAATTTTATACTTAGCTAACAATTATAATAACACAAAACTTAAGAAAAAAGTTATAATCAGCATAAACTTTTCTCTTCTCTTTTAAGTAATACATTTATATAAGTAATAATGTGAACATAATTTGTCAAATCATATGTTAAAATAATAATTATTTAAACTTATACATTTAAAATTTTAAATATAATCAAGATATACATGTGTCTATATATTGTCGGATTGGAGTGGATAACCGCTTTCCCAAATTTTAATATTTGTTATTTGCTTTGAATTTAATGGATATTGATTTTTAATATTTGCTTTGTTTCAGAATTTTACGGATATTCAAAATTTTCGGATCAAATCGAAACGAATAACAAATCAAATCAACTTTAACTGATAACTAGAATTTTACCCGCGGGGGCGCGTGTGTTTGTTTTAACTTATGTTGAACGTAAACCCACAAACCGCTAGTTTTATAAAAAAACTCATGTATAGTTATTATGTTTTGAAATTTACATATAGAGTATAATATATTATATTATAATATAAATGTTTGATAATAGTTTTTTTATTTGTACATAGTACTATATTAAAATTTTATAACTTAATGCAATTTGATGTAATTGTACTATCCATATATTAACATGTTATTTTTTTATTAATTTTATTTTACAATGAAACAACATGCTAAAAAAAATTAATGGTCAATATATGAATATCGATTTAGTTAGATAAACTATAGAATTGTAATTATTTAATTTAAATTTATTTTGAATGCAGTGTCAATATCTGTAAATAAAAAACAATATACAAAAATGAAGTACTTAATTCATCGTCAATGCAAAGGCTAAATTTGTAAATAAAAAAGAGTATCTTTTTATACTACTATCCATATGTCCAAAAAATTCCCAATCATAGTGTTATTCATGTTTCCAAACAGTACCAAAATATACTTCAGTTTTAATAATATAGATTTTAAATGCACTGCCAAAATCTGTAAATAAAAAAGATATAAAAAATAAAATACTTAATTTATAGTAAAAGTAAAAGCTAAATTTGTAAATAAAAAGAAATATTTTTTTTTACTGTTATCTCTCTATCCAAACAATTTTCAATTATAGTATTATTTATGTTTCCAAACAATATCAAAAAAAGTATTATATTTTTAATAATATAGATATTTCCATACCTTTAATTACGTCTCACATGCAAATGGATTAGTCAAAATCGTCAACTTTGACTTCAAACCTCTCGAGCCGACACACTATCTCTATTAATACCAATACCTTCCATTCGCTTCTCTCAATCACACAGCACAACACCATCATGAACTCTTCTTCTTTCCCACTCTTCATATTTGTCGCCCTTACCATTCTCCGGTTTCTAAGCCCCATCAAAGCCGCCACGTGTCATCCAGATGACGAGGCGGGTCTTCTTGCTTTCAAATCAGGCATAACCCGAGACCCTTCGGGCATTCTCAGCTCATGGAAGAAAGGTACTGCTTGCTGCTCCTGGAACGGTATCACTTGCCTTACCGGCAGCCGAGTCACCGCACTCACTGTTAGTGGACAGTCCGATGTCGCCGGAAGCTTCCTCTCCGGCACAATCTCCCCGTCGCTAGCCAAACTCCAATACCTCGACGGTATTTACTTCACAGACCTCAAAAACATCACCGGACCTTTCCCACCGTTCCTTTTCAAATTACCACAGCTGAAATACGTTTACATCGAGAACAACCGTCTCTCCGGTCCGCTCCCGGTTAACCTCGGTTCGCTAAGCCAGTTAGAAGCATTTAGCCTTGAAGGAAACCGGTTCACCGGTCCGATCCCGACTTCCATTTCCAATTTGACAAAGCTATCTCAGCTTAATCTCGGCGGTAATCTCTTAACCGGAAAAATCCCTTCAGCGATTGCTAATCTCAAGCTCATGTCGTATCTGAATCTCGGCGGTAACCGTCTCTCCGGAACCATCCCGGATATTTTCAAATCCATGCCGGAGCTCCGATCTCTCGTTCTCTCTCGCAACGCATTCACCGGGACTCTCCCTCCGTCGACAGCATCGCTAGCACCGATTCTCAGGTTCCTCGAAGTAGGCCATAATAAACTCTCGGGGAAGATTCCAGACTACTTATCGAGGTTCAAGGCGCTTGACACGTTGGATCTCTCACGGAACCAGTTCTCTGGAGTCGTGCCGAAGAGCTTCGCGAATCTCACCAAAATCTTCAACCTTGATCTCTCACACAATCTTCTTACCGATCCGTTCCCTGCTTTGTACGTTAAGGGAATCGAGTCGTTGGATCTGTCTTACAATCAGTTTCATCTCAAAACCATTCCGAAGTGGGTGACGTCGTCGCCGATCATCTTCTCGCTGAAGCTTGCGAGGTGCGGGATCAAGATGAGCTTCGACGATTGGAAGCCAGCGGAGTACTACTTCTACGATTTTATTGATCTGTCCGAGAATGAGATCTCTGGGAGTCCGGCGAGGTTTCTGAACCAGACGGAGTATCTGGTGGAGTTCCGGGCGGCGGGGAATAAACTCCGATTTGATATGGGGAAGCTGACGTTCGCTAAGACACTGAAAACACTGGATCTCTCGAGGAATCTGGTGTTCGGGAAGGTGCCGGCGACTGTGGCTGGTCTGCAGACACTGAATGTGAGTCAGAACCACCTTTGCGGAAAGCTTCCGGCGACAAAGTTTCCTGCAAATGCGTTTGTCGGGAACGACTGTCTTTGCGGTGCTCCACTTTCTCCTTGTGAAGTTTAGCGGGCAGAATGACTTAATTGGTGTTTGGATGTACCGTGATACTTTAAGTTCAGCTCCATCTAAGAGTTGTACTGATAAGACTCAAATAAACTTTGTATTAATTATACTAACAAATAAATTGGGTTTAAGTTTGGACGGATAACCCTTTTTAAGTTTTTTATCATTAAAATAGTTTTTAAGAAAATAAATGAGTAAAATATAATTTTTTTTTAATTTTAAATTTCACATCCAAAAATTCACTTTATAACTCTAAACTATAAAGTGTAGATTAATCAATTCAAATAATATAAATGTATATTTACACTTTTTAATAAAAATTGGTCATTTTTCTCTTCAAAAATATTTTTGTGAAAAATTTTTTGTGAACTATCTTAAAATATATATATATATATATAAATATTTAAAGACGCTTTATTATAACGGTAGATAAAATTTATTAGTGAAAATAGTACTAAAGTTTTCAACACTTCTGCATTGTTCTATTTAGCAACTTCTATTGTGGATACAAAAATGAAGAACTAAAAGAATTTTAGAAACTAATTAAAACCCACACTATATGATTATCTCACAAGTTCATCCTTAGTTGAGTAAGAATCCACCTCTCGGTCTAGAAATAAAGCTACAGAACACTAGAACGAATCTTAAGGACTATCTTATAACATAAGTTACAAGCTTTGCACAATAAGCTTATCAACTAAAGTCACGAACTCTCATGCCATGTTTGGTTCCACGCAGTGCCGTGCCTAGAATATGAGGGGTCTAAGGCAAAAATAATCATTTTAAATTTTCATTCAAAAATGTTCTAAAAAATTAAAAATATGTCAAATAATGAAAATCTATTATTTGAAACAGGAGTAATAAAATAGCAGTACTAGTGTAACAATTAATTTTTTTAAAAAGTCAGATAGAAAAGTTGACATTTTATTTGGGATTTAAGGTTTTTAATGAAAAGTTATATAATTATTTACAAGACGAAATTATACTTTTAATGAGAAAACTATATATAAACGTATAAATTACATAGAGAATAAGATTTTAACATCAGAATGTTGATGTTCATAGCAAAAAAAAATAGAAATAAATGTGCCCATTATTAAAAAAAAAACGTAGTTTTCAATGACTTTATCCTTATCTTGCATATGGTTTTCTTATGAGTGTCGGACCTTAAAACATACCCTTCTGTTTTATATTAAGACAATTTTTTTTGTTACAAAATAAATATTATTTTTGACTTTGCTGCAAAATTTATTAATTTTCTATTGTATTTTATTTTTCTATTGGTTGAAATATAGTTAGGTATATAGGTAATTGTGTTTTTATATAATAAATATTTTAAATTAATTTTTTTCTTGATATGTGTGCAAAAAACTATAATGACACTTAATATAAAATAAATAAAATATTTATTTGAGTTTTGTTTTTATAGAATTTAAAGAAATACTTGCAAAATGTTCAGTGAAGGAAATTCAAGTTGGGGTTAAACTATGGAAGTTTGGAGTACTGTTTAAGATGCGGTAACCACACTACTAACAACATCTCCAATGTAAAACTCCATATTTTCCTCCAAAATAGAATATGAAGTAAAAGTACTCTAACCCTAATCTATTTATCACTCCATAATGGAGTAATGAACAAACAAAAAAGAGATTACGCCATTTATGGAGGAAACTCTATTATGGAGTAAGAAATGAAGTAGGATTGGAGTATTTTTTACTCCATATTCTATTTTACTTCATTTTGGAGTATAAAATAGAGTTGGGTTAGAGATGCCCTAAACTATACCTTACTATGCCACAATGGAACCCCAAAAATATTTATTCTTCTAAGAGCCTAAGGCTAATGCCTTTTCAATAGACACAAGCCTTATTGAAAAGGCGGTCGAGTTGACCGATTTCTCGCCGGATAAATATAATTCGGTGGTGCTCCACCGCGATTTCACCTTATTCGGTCAACAACTCAGATTTGAAAAAAAAAATTCATATCATGCCATTTTAATGTTCTAAATCAGTACTTTCAAAATAAATCTATCATATTTTACTGTTAACTGTCACGAACCGAAGCAAATCGTTTTAGAAAATATGATTTATGTTGAATATCTTGAAAAGGTTGAAAAGTAAGCTTAGGGAAGACATAGTCGAGGGGAAAAAACTATTCTATTAAAACTGGAATATGACCAATTGGAACATGACCAGTTGATAAAAGTTCTGTCCACCTTAAAAAAATCACAGCATCTAAATATAACTGTTTATATGTGCATATAATTAGAACTGCTACCCTATAACTGTATCCGAATTAACCACCTCCTCTAACAACTAACTTTATGCGACCGTAATATTCCCTTTTAATAGAACTAACTGTAATGTACTTCATACTATTAGAAGTTGGGAGGTATACATTATTCATTAGTACGAAACTTATACGTGGTTATATAGCCTTCATGAAAAATTCCTTTAACGGTGATCAACTATTTCACATACAATAATAAATATTTGCTATTATTTGATTACAGCTACCAACACCCCATGAGTAAAAATCATAGCATATATATATATATATATATATAACTTAATAATATACAGCTTTCAAAACAGATTGAAATATAGACATAACTTACATCTCAACACAAGAAATTGAGATTTATTAAACCAAACATTAATTTATTCAAATTTTAAATACTTTACACATACACTAATTTTGTCAATCATCAAAGTACATGATGTTAAAATAGGGTTTAACAGAATTTAAGAGGACTTTTAATAAAAATAAATATTCATATAAACTTATTTAATTTAAAGGATTTTAAATAGATTATTCGATTAAAAATATTGTGATTTTACGTAAATTTAGCGAAGACCATATTAATCCATTTACACATATATATAGCATAATATATTAAATTATATTTTCAAATATTTTCATAAAATTTGTTCAGTTATCAGTGTGGTTAGATTTGATATTGGTTTTTGAATACAACACTTTAAGAATCGAGTATAAAGACCAGGCCTAATAGAGTATGAGATTTGATTTACGGGTCAACTATGTTTCAGATTTTTTGGGTATGAGTATCCTTGACTATACCTACTAATAGAATATAATATGTGGAAAACTTTAGAAAAAAGTTTAAAAATAATTTTTGAAATGCATATTGAACAAATGTATAGTTATGCAACTTAATATATTTAATATAGTTACAAAAGATTATATTAAATTAAATTAATATTAAACACAAATATGATTACCAGAAAAACACAATATAAAATTTTCTCAAAAAATTAAAAAAAAAATTATACCCATCCTTTCAAAGGGTAGATCAAAAACCTCTTACGATAATTTTTAAATTAATATTATACACAAATATGATTACAAAGAAAAATACAAAAACACAAGTATGAAAATTAAATTTCTAACAAAAAAAACAAAAAATATAACATTACAAATTCAATACAATTATCAAAATTTATTGCTAATAATTTTCAAAAAATCAAATATGATTACAAAGAAAAATACAAATATTATTATAAAAACACAAATATGAAAAAAATTAAAACAAAAATATACCCGCCCTTTGAAGGGCGGGTTAGAATCTAGTAAGAAAATAAAATTATAGTTATATTTTTCATTAATGAAATAATAAAAAAAATGCACAAAAGCAACATCACAGACTTTCGAACCTAAGGATAACGGAACTAATGTTACTGCTGAGCTACAGCAGCAAGTTTAATACGTTTTCAAGAATAAAATATACATATAATAAAATAAAATAATATTTAGAAAAAAGCTACTCTCCGATTTTTTTCTGATTTTCTCTTAACTCTCTAGGCCCTTGTCAAACATACGCGTAGCGCGATTCCAAACATTTGGCAGAAGGCACGAATTTGGTTTCACGTATTGATGGTTCTCAAGAGCTGTTAAATGCTTCTTATACAAAGCCGCAGCTTCTTCCATCTCCTCAAGCCAGCTTCTTCCATCTCCTCAAGCCGTCCCAGCTTGTTGTATACCGTCGCCATTAAATACAAAGCCTCAGCCTTCAGCTGCCAGTTTATGGTACTTCACAACAAACACAATGCTTGACAAGTGAACATAATCATGATACTAGAATCTAGAAAAAAAATTTTGTATTGATGAGCTAAAAACCAAGGCTGGATCTGGTTTATCTTAAACCAAAA